>JAAGWO010000693.1:0-71608 GCA_013266205.1 Fusarium decemcellulare
GTCTAGCTATAAAAAGGGATACTAGTTACGCTAGAAGGGATGCTTGATAACCACCCTCATATTTATTTATTACATCGGCTAACTAGTGATAGATGCTGGCACTGGCATGCTAGATGTCAGAAGCCTGAAATCGCTTTCAGCGAATTACCAACGCACTGTCCGTGAAGTTCTCGATCTCCGAAGCTACTCTGGAGCTAGTCTCCAGCTGCTCGCGGCATTCAGACAAGAATTTAGGATGTCAGCTTTTACTTGCACCCTATTGCCATGTCCTCGCTCTTTAGTCGGATTCGAAAGCTACAAGCTCCTACTTGAACACGAAGCCAGTCATCGAAGGATAGTATGCGAGGTTCCGGGGTGTCAATATCCACCTTTCAGCTCTTCGAGGGCCCTCAAGGACCACCAGACCCAATGCCATGCTGAAGGGACCTCCAATGTACAAAGAAGGACGATTAGGAGAAGTACTCCGCCAACCACACGCCCAATTATGTCGTTAACAAGCAATCGTCCAGCAGACCACGTCGCAGAATCACGCTCGTTGGCTTTGTACACTGACTCGAACCTTGATGCGGCAAGTCTGGCTAAAAGTCTAGGTATCGTCAGGCCAGAACCTCCAAGACGTTTTATACCAAGCCATCACATGGTAACGGCAAATGAGAGGTCGGTATCCGGATCTTCACACAACGGTAGCGACTGTTCCGGACCACCGGTAAATGATACGGATCCGCCTTCCTCTCCTTCTGAACTATCAAGCTTTACGGAAAAGATCACCTCGTGGTACTATAATCCAGCCTCGCAAGGATCGACGTTGGAAGCGAGTTCGTCGGGCCATTCAGCTCTGACATCTGCTTCAACAAACCAGCCCCTTGGTGAACAACATAAAATTGGCCATTGCGTGATGCCAAAGGACAAAGTGGCGGAACAAGTAATGTTTCCGGGCCCAGATGGCGAAAACAAATCAAACATGCCACCGCCACTACCGGGGCCTCACGGACCAGTTGCGGAACAGGACCCAAGTTCCAGCTTTGCAGCCTGGGTCTCACGATACCGGTGAGTTGTCAATTCAGGACCAAGATGCGAGCTAACACGTCAAGTAATGATCTGAATGATCAAGTGGAACCTGATATGACACAGACTTGCGTTGACGAAGACTATGGATGTGTTGAAAAGGAGCTCCTGGCAGGACCTGACAAGCGCAATAACATCATCGTCGGCAAGTACACTTCTCTACACGCTGCTGTGATATCTGGAAGCCTGGGTCTTGTTCAGAATTTGATTAATGCCGGTCTTGATTTGGACGTCAGAGATGAAAACATGAATACCCCCTTACATTCAGCCGTCAACCTGGCCAATCTCGACATCGTCAAGTGCTTGTTGGATGCTGGGGCCAATCCAGAGCTGGCTAACCGGTATGACGCTGTGCCATATGATCTAGTGTGTCAGGGGTTGGAAAATTGTGCCGAGATCATGAGTGCCCTTACTCTAGCAACGGCTTGGTTAAACAGAAAGCCTGAGAGGTCTAGGGACAACAGACAAACTGATCCTCCTTCGACTAATTTCCTGCAGCTTCGGGACGCCATAGAGAACAGGAAGGGAGAAACTATTCAAAAAATCATGACGGTTATGAGGCCGGTTGATTATCCTCAAAGCATGGTTATTGCCGCACTAGGTGGGCACGTCAGTGTTTTGAAGTGGCTTCTAGAGAGGAGTGCCAACCCGGATCCTGCCCCCATACGAGACGAAGACCAATTCTTGGCAGCGCCCATGCTCATAGCCATAGGGGGATCAAACCTTGACATTATTAAGATGCTCTTAAACTTTTCCCACTCTGGCAGGTTCGGCTCAATAGGGACGGTATCTGGCATGAGTTACTCTGAGATTGCTCGGCAACGGAAGGGGCCCAATTGGGAGGCTGAAGTGCAGCTTTTAGAGATGGCTGGGGTTAGACCCTTGATGGGCTAGGAAATTGATAGCCCTTGCGACACGATTTGGGTGAGGTGCACCGAGTTTTCGACGAGCTCAGGATGCATGGGAGTAAAGCGTGTGCTAGAAGTAATGGCGCATGATCCTGACTTAGGATACTGTATCTATTGTTTGAATACTGAAAAGAGTTTTTACTTGGTCACATAATGAGCAACATATCCAACCTCCATCATGCTACCTGTATTTCCCCACGTATTCTTGTTAGGTGCACCGGGCTATTGTCAACTCGTTAGTGACTACTGTACTCTAGAACTTGAGATGGACAATACTCACCCAATCGCCACCAACCGCGACGTTGAGAATGACAAACACTGGACTTTGAGCCAAAGCCTTCCACACTGTGGCATTCCCAATCTTGGTTCCTGTAACCTTGTGGAAGATCTTTCCGTCGAGGTACCAAGTGATGGACTGAGACTTGTAGTTGCTGTTCCGGCGATCAATCGAGACGCGCCAGACATGATATTTGCTGTCGAGAAGCGAAGTCTGCGCCGCGATACCGACTGGCTCGTTGCAGATACCGTCAGGGTACTTGTCACAGTGAAGAGAGGCATAACCAATTCTTTCTCCGTTGATGTTTTCCATGATGTCAATCTCTCCGCATTCAGGCCATGTGACACCCTGGCGGTTTGAATCGCCGAGTAGCCAAAAAGCAGGCCAGATACCCTGCTTGCGCAGCTGAGGGTTTCCCGCAAGGCGAAGACTCGCTTCGAGTCTGGTGATCTTTCCGGCTGTAGGAGTAAATGTGTATTTGCTCTCGATTCGCGCAGAGGTCCAGTTGTTGGGTGCTGATGTCGTGTACTGCGGTATCAACTGCAGCGTACTCTTGCCGCTGAGTCGAAGATTCGACTTGTCCTTTGTATATCTTTGGAGTTCATTGTTGTAGTTCTTGTCCCTGACGATGATGTTCCAGGTGGATGTGCTGGGTAGCTCGCCCCATGATCCCCTGAAGTTTTGTTGCCAAACCAGGCTATAGCCGCTGTATGAAGGAGGCTGCCAGGCCGCGACAAAGGTGACCAGATAGGCGAGAGTCGTAAAAATCCAGCGATAAGACATGGTTGTAGTCAGACACAAATGAAAGCCGTTGGAAGGAATGGACTGTGCTTGAGCACGAAAAGATGGGCGCAAAGAGCGCTAATTAAACCAACGAAGGCCTACAGCTGACGATTATGACTACGTTATCCCCTGTGTTCCAGAGCCGCGAGGGCGACTGGTGATTGTTAAATATTTGCATCCCGTCAGAAAACTATCGATTCGCGTTTCCGGATCAGGAATAAAGGGTCCAGACAAAGCCGGTCTAGACGGCTCGGCGTCGCATTAGCCGCACATGTCTTGAACGTCTAGAACGCCTCGCAGCTGGTTTAGGGGGCGACGGCTGAAATAGAGCTGAAGCTGGAATGCCAGTTCTGGGCTAGATCAGCAAACAAGAATGTGCGCCACACGACCGTGTCAATCGATAGCGCTCGGGAGTGGATGCGTTCCTGGCATGGTGGCTTTTTTTATTGCTTGCGACCCTGGCGCCATCCCTTTCTTGGGCAATAACCGCTGATAAAGGGCCAGACACCGGGTTTGCTGAAAGCCGATAAGACACAAGACGCGTAATGTCGTCCACGCACGCGAATGCTCGTCTGTCCCATTAATTCACACTTTATTGAGAAATATGGAACCGTTTATTGAAAGCAGTCTAGCTATTTATTGCGACACGTTTGTATTGACAGCCAAGAGTTCCTCCCTTTGGTACAGGGAAGCGCTAGTCTTAGTATGATAACTGATATGAAGCTAAACTCCACAGGCTGCCAACAAATCCGTATCAGACATGCCGGTATCGCCAACTCTTCTACCATCACGACAATAGGTACCGCTCTCGGTAATTATGAGTGCGTCAGCCGCAGCCTCCTCCTCTGGGGCCAAGTCTTTACAGAAAGTGATTGCCTGGCTTGACTGGGCGTTCTCAAAACTGCCGACAACAGGGTAGCTGTACGAATCTCCACTTTCGAAAATCTGCTCGAGCTATCACAAAGCTTAGTCTGGCAGTAACGAGTTGCAGAACAAAGGGATACTTACAGTCGCCGAATACCGAAGGTTGACTCTGCCTTGAACCGCCACCGCAGTGCACTGAACTCTCATGCCTGCCTTGACTTTGGTGCTGAGATAATATCTTGTTTGTTGCTGGTTTTTCCCTTGTTAGCCTGCAGGTTCAGATATCTGAGCAGCCCTGTCACTTACCCGCTTCAACTCGGTGTCTTCCGTGCTCTCTAGGACCCTATGGATTTCCTGTCCACCCCATGAATAACTAAGCTCACCCCCAGGCTTATATTCCACCACAGACTCGCCGGCCTTGATCCCCAGCTCAAATTTGAAACTCCTGCCCCACTGCCAATCTGTTTGTGTCGAGTTCTCGCTAGACGTAGTGCCCTTGAGCTGTGTTTCAGTAATGAGGTATAGGTCAACTCCCATTTCAACCTCCGCGTCTTGTCGCTGGTTGTGTAGAATCTGAGTGGCCTGCACAGCCGTCATCATTCTCTGGCTAGCGAAAGAGTCAGCATGGTTGAAATTGTTCAAGGCTGACACTTACTCCAGAGGCCTCTGGTTGAGCTCCTCAAAGCTAGGCGAAAAGGTTGCGTCGGTGAGCTTAACCCGTGACGGCTTCGAATTGGAAAAATAGGCCTGCAGACCGTCGATACATTCCCCCTGATCCGCCAAAAGACCTAGAAGCATGCCATTGTTCCCTACGCCACGTGGGACGGCGTACTCATCAGGAGGATTGTCCCAGTACTTGCCGGCATCAAGAGCGCACACTCCCTCGCCGCCGCACTTGTTCGACATCTCGATCTTCATGCGACCTACTCCTCCGTCCCAGCCCCCATCCCAGAGTGAGAATTGGGCGAACGTGTCCACGAAAGGATTCCAATTGACGGTGCCGAACCTGTGATGCCCATCATCACCAGGTTCCTTGCCCCCAAGAATCATCTCAGTACCGTCAGTGTAACCTATCTTCAGCCATTTGAGGCAGTTGACGGTTGCCTTGGCTGTGATGGAGTTTGGGAATGTTCCCTTGTTCCATTTGGCAGCACAGATGGGCTCTTCGATCCGGCCAACGGTTCCCGACAGCGCAAAGAAAGGCTGAGGAGCACCGCAGTTGTCAGCCGGGATGGGAGCGACGGCAACGCGAGGCTCGATGTGAGCTGGCATGCCTTTGACAAAAGGGGTTGCGAACACAAGACAACCCAGGATGCAATGGAGAGAGTTTGGAGACTTCATATTGAAGAAAGAATTGGTTGATTCGAAGTTGGTGATGCTGTGAATCCAAATGCGAATCAATCGACTACTTTTATACCATTTACGGTTGCATTATTCAATTCATATTCTTCTCCCGTGATTTTCGCGGTACTCGGTAGTTCTGTCATGAATTTTTGTACAGCGATTGGTTCGCTCGGACTCGAATGCTTGCACTTGACTGCGCAGCATACACCACGCAGCCAACATCAGGTGAAGGGTTGCAATAGGATCAAAGGTTAAATAGTAAGTTGTATCTTGATTATTTTTGACCGACCTTTCTTAATAGGCTGGATGTTGACTGCGTGATAGTTCCTGCTAGGGTCATATTCCGCCCCTGACCTTGTATCATCGGTCGTAATTGGAAATCCCGAAGAATTTAGGAGGTCGCAGTGATCCTTTGAGGCACTGCTCATATTCAGGCAGCTATTTCTGAGCACTGTAATTCAGCTGAACCTGCCTAATCGAACTTGGCCGGCTTGTTCAGCCTCACAGGCCGGCGACTTCCAAAAACAGACAATGAGCGTCGAGCCCTCTTGTGTCGGGCGGCATTGCAGAGAGTTGCAAACAAGTCCACCTCAAAGCCGGAAAGCTCGTCCCAAGTACTTGTTTGTCCTGTAAGTTGCTATTGCCGTGACGTCATGGGTATTCTATTAGACTCGTAACACAATCTCGGACTCGTCACTCTTTTTCCATTCAGTCGAGTTCAGTTGAGACCAATGACCTTTTTCAGTCAGCCAGCTGATAGTAATAGACACTATTGTTATCGCGAAGACTCTCTCCTGGAGTTCTACTCCATTGATTGTGCTTCCTTGTACAACTTCCTACAAGACATCCTGCGTGTCTTGCCATCCATGTGTATCTGTAAGAATATAACGACAATTGGTAGCAAAACAACAAGTCATGGCCACTTTGGAATGGGAAGTAAATATCGATCATTCGAGACATTTGATCAATTATCTATCCAAATGAAATCCATTGCTAGTCCATCACGATCGTAGCCTTGATGCAGTCCTTGTTCCTCACGGCATCCAATGCTTCCGCGAACTGATCTAGCTTGAATGTTCTGTCCACAATCCCCTCAACCTTTACCTTACCGCTTTCGAGGTAATCAATACTCGTCTGCAAACAGTACATCTGTGAGAATGATCTGCACAGGCAGTCAGTAAAGAGTAATCACCAAGAATGACATAACTTACCCCATGATGGTAATCTCATCCTTGAAAATCTTTGCAGGAGAGACATTGACAAGAGCGTCTTTCTTGTAGACTCCATAGTACATGAGCTTACCACCCTTGGCCACAAAGTCGATAGCCATCTCAGCCACTTGGTGCGATCCAGATGCCTCTACCACCACGTCGAAACCGTACGGGTGTCTCTTTTTTAGATCTTCCCACTGAGGGTTAGGGTTATTTCGGTCAAGCTCGACGTACTCGTCTCCGCACTCAAGCTTTCTGGCCAGGTCCATCTTCTTGCCCTTATTCGACGCGACCACCACGTGCTGACCTCCGTTGTTCTTCAGCAGCTGAGCGAGACAGAGACCAGTCGGGCCTGAGCCGATGAGTAAAATCTTGGATCCGACTTTTGGCTGGAGCCACTCAAGACCGTGGATGGCACAGGATGCAGCCTCGAAAAGAGTAGCATCCTCCCAAGACAACTTTTCAAAGTGAAAGAGTTTGGCAGCTGGGTACACACAGTACTCTGCGAATCCACCGTCCACTGTGGCAAGATTGCTGTCAAAAGCTGTGTTCCATCCTGAAAGGCCCGGTGTTTAGAACTTACGGTGAACTCCATGACCGAAAAAGTTCTCGCAGTGAAGGAGTTGGCCACGGCGACAGTAATGGCAATGGCCGCATAGTTCCGAGTTATCAGCCGTGACTTTGTCACCCAGATTGAATCCAGTCACTTCGGAACCCATCTTGACAACAATGCCGCAAGTCTCATGGCCTGTGATGACAGGCATGCGCGAGGCAAAGTCTCCATCGTGAATGTGAAGGTCCGTACCACAGACTCCGCAGGATTTCACTATGCGTGGTAAGTAACTGTTCAATAAACGCCCGCTCATAAGTTGTCCTCATAAGACTTACCTTTGATGAGGATTTCATGTGGCTTAGGCTCCGGAACAAGTACTGTAGCCAAGGAGAAATCCCGTAGTTTATTGTACCTGATGGCCTTCATTTCCTTGGGGATGTCATAATTGGAGGTCATTTTGGAAATATCTTTGTCAAAGCCTAGTGAACCGAGTTTTGGCAATTTCGAGTCCTTGAGATGGTCGAGAGCATGTGGCGCCTATCACTTACCAGGATTGATATACCTATTACCATTTCAATTTCGTCCCGAGTCATCACATAGAGTCAGTCCTTTACATCTCCGCGGCCACGTCGTTCAAGTGGGGTTGGATCCTCCTACTCCCTAGGGCTAGCTTGTCTCGCTAGGATCTGTCCCTCGAGACGCCGCAACATAGTTGGCAACGCCTCGTCTCGAGGGTGTAGCTTGTTCACCCCAGGCGGAGCAGGCGGGGGATGATGGTTCCCCAATCAGTCTGACCAGGCCGCCCTTGCTAGCGCTGAACATCAAAACAGACGATTACTCGTGTGATGCTGAACCTGGGGTACCCCAGAACGCTGCCCCAGAGTCCGGGGTAATGTTCAGTATGCTGCGTGGAAATACTGTAAAAGCTTTGAGTACCGCTATAATCTAATCTGATTCCATCGTCGTAGTCCCTGATTTTTTTCCCTAGTGCTGTCTACACCATATCTTTTCGAAAACAACCATCATGCGTGCGTGGCTTGGCCGGGGTAAAAGCCTCCAGGTCGGCGTGACCATATGTTGCTTGGCGGCCTTTATCCTCTTTGGCTATGAGCAGGGTGTCTTTGGCCCTATTCTACAAAACGAAGATTGGCTAAATCAGTTTGGTCATCCATCCGATTCCAAGACGGGAATCATTGTATCCTGTTACAACCTAGGATGTCTTGTGGGGTGCATCCGTAAGCCATGCCATCCTATCTTGTCGATTATCCAACTAATGAAACTTGAGTAAACTTTCTTGTCGGTGAAAGGCTTGGTAGACGTTGGACTATTTGGTTTGCCATGGTCTGGGTCGTCGTCGGAACTTGTCTTCAGACCTCTGCCTACCATGTCGCCCATCTAGTCATTGGCCGGATCGTGACCGGTATTGGAACTGGTCTTAAGAGTTCGACGGTTCCTACGTAAGAAGTCCTGACCAGGATATCGGACTTGGACTGACAATGAGGGCTTAGGTACCAGTCAGAGCTTTGCACAGCAACATCTAGAGGCCGTCTAGTCAGCGCAGAGGTCTTGTTCGTTGGTGTAAGTCTTGATCTTGAAAACTACCCGATGATACAGGAGCTTACATGACCATCTAGGTCGGTATAGTGGTTGCTTACTGGTTCAACTTTGGTATGAGTTTCGTAGGCGGCCCAATTGCTTGGCGCTTGCCTATCGCCCTGCAAGCAGCAATGGCGATAGGAGTCATCATTCTCGTGTTTGCCTTGCCCGAGTCTCCACGTTGGTTATTTAACCATGGACGACAAGAGGAGGCGATCGAGGTGCTTTGCGCGGTCCATGACAAGACTCCTGACGACGAGTTCATTGTCGCCGAGAAGCGGGCTATCCTTCAAGCCCTGGAGATTGAGTCTGAGATTAACCGATCCTTCTTTTCGGCCTTCAAAAACGACAGCATCAAGACGGGATACAGAGTGTTCTTAGCCTGGCTAATCCAACTAATGAACCAGATTGTCGGGATCAACCTAATTGTTTATTACATTCCCTCCGTCCTACGCCTCAACGTTGGTATGGAAGCTCAATTGAGCCAGATTCTGGGAGGCTGCATCCAGATGATGTTCATGTTTGGAAGTCTCCTACCGACATTTGCCCTGGACCGAATGGGTCGGCGGAAGACCATGATCTGGGGCTGCGCCGGCTTGGGCTTTTGCATGCTCATGGTTGCCGCATTGCTTTCACAAGCAGACGGAGGAGCTACGACCCGAGGCACAAACTTTGCATCAGCGTCTGTCACTTTTTTCTTTCTATATATGTTGATATACGGAGCAACGTGGGTGCCCCTCACACAGACTTCACCACCTACTAACCACGATCCAGTGTCAACTGCGTCCCATGGGTCTACGTGCCGGAGTTGCTCCCCCTCAACGCCCGTACTCAAGGAACAGCCATCGGTATAAGCAGTAACTGGCTATGGAATTTTACAGTCGCAATGGTGACCCCAATCATCATTAATCGTCTCCAGTGGAAAGCGTACTTGATCTTCTTCACAACCTGCACCATATTTGTTCCCCTCGTCTACTTCCTTTACCGTATGTCTTCTGTCGCTGCAGCTCGAGACGAATCACTAACATCTACGCAGCCGAAACGAGCAATCTACGACTTGAGGAGATTGACTTGATCTTCAAAGATGGACGAAACCCCGTTGTCGTTGGTCGAGAGATGGCCCAGATCCGGAAGGCGGGCGGAGATATCATGGCTTTGCCCGAGACATCCGATGTGAAGAAGACGGAAGTAGAGACCGTGGAAAGGGTTGCCTGAGAAACGGGAGTATTCCAACTGCATTTTCTCATCCTCGACTTTAGAATAGTCGCAGGTCGCCTTAATGTCACTCTCTGCTGTGAGGCATAGCTTTGGCGGCAGCTGCATATTCACCCTCAATCTACCTTGAAACATGGTAGCAATTGAACTACTTGGCTCTTGAACGCTTATGCTACTAGATACTCAATTCATATTAGCTTTTTATCTATCATTGTTGCGCATGTGCTGCCATCTAGATTCCAAGCAAAGCCCCATTGATACTCGCATCAAGTTGCGCACGCCAGAGCCGATGCTCATTCAAGGCAAAGATCTCACCCTCGCGTCCAAAGCAAAAGTTGGCTACTCCACCGGGGATAATGATCTTGCCTAGGAGGACCCCACCAGGAGACCAAACATTGATACCATCACCGCAGCCACTATACACATTTCCAAGAGTGTTACACTTGATTCCATCCGGTATCCCAGTGTCTGCGAGAGCGAAGAGACGGCGGTTGGCCAGGAAGGGTTGTTTCTGACGTTCAATCACGTCGAAAGCATAGCTACCACGAGTTAGCATAGCAAAAGAGCGCAGAGCAGAGAGCATCGCCTTTGGTGCGACATCACTTACATGGAAGCCGCTCTACTGTAATTCACAGACTGACCACGCACCTGATCCGTATCGGTCACGTAGACGGTTGAAAAGTCAGGCGAGAAGCAGATGCCGTTGGGCCGCCCTAGCCCATCTGCCACAGCTCTAATGCTCTCGGTCGCTAGATCATAGCGGTAAACAGCATTGGGAAGGCTAGGTTTCGGTCGATAGCCTTGATCATGCCCGTATGAGGGGTCTGTGAACCAGATGCTTCCATCAGGGTGCACAACAACGTCATTTACGGCGTTGAAAGGTTTCCCCAGATAGCTTGTCACTATCGCCTCTGTGCGGTATGGATGAGTGGCCTGCATCTTGAAGAGGCCACTGGGATGAGTTGCTGAGCCCTGTGCACAGAAAAGTATGCCATCATGGTAATTCACTCCCCCATTTGCCATGTGAATAAGATCACAGTTGATATTTTCTAGTTTCACAGGATCACTGCCGCTCCCGAGAGAAACTTTAGAAATCTGAACCGTCTTTTCGCCATTGCCGTCGGAGAACTGATTACTCGTGATGAAGAGCTCGTTTGTCTCTGGGATAAAAACACCAGCTTCATGTGCGAAAGGAAACTCGTCAATTTGAAGAAGCAATTTGAGTGTTGGCTCTGGCCCCAGGATGTCCTTGAACTCGGGCTGATTGACTCGCCAGGTGTCGACAGGGCTGGCTTTACTGGCCATCTTAATGAAAAGTGTCGAGATGCAAGGTGGACAAGTTTATGGAGATTGTTTTGATCTCATCATGAGCTTCCATACGTACTTGAGGTGTGTTCAATGTCTCGGTCCGCTTGTTGGACCTGGACGCGCTCATTGGTTGTTCTGTACCTAGTAGCAGATCTGATGCCCTCGAGACGAGCCGGCTCCACACCATAGCCAGTCTCCACTCCCCGACAGCGCAGACGAGGCAATTCAAGCCAGAGATGGCAGTCACTCATAAATATCCAACATGAAATTCTAATGCGGATCAACTTGTTGGTTGTCTACTCCAAAATCGCCCAAGATGACCTCGCCAAGCGACTGGAAGGCGACAAATCGCCATCTCCAGATCCTCAACGCCGCTGAAGAGGGCCAATATGGTGTCCTCGCTGCCATCGCCTATAATATCGAGCAGATCCTAGGACTCGTCCGCGCGGCCGAAAAGGCCCGGTCACCACTCATACTCCAATTCCTTCCTTGGGCCATCACCTTCTCCGATGGCCTCTTGATCCGGACAGCTGCTGACGCTGCTCGGCGAGCAACAGTGCCCGTATCTGTCCATCTCGACCATGCACAAGATGAGGCTATGATACAATTGGCGGCAGACTCGCTACCCTTTGACAGCATCATGGTCGACATGTCGCACTACGAAAAGGAAGAGAACCTGAGCAAGACAGCCAAGTGGGTGAGATACTGCAACGACAGACAGATTGCGACTGAAGCCGAGCCCGGACGAATCGAGGGCGGCGAAGACGGTGTCATGGACACAGCAGGGCTCGAGGCCAGTAAGACGACACCCGAAGAAGTCGACCAATTTGTGGCAACGGGCGTCGATGTTCTCGCCCCCGCGTTTGGCAACGTCCACGGCGAGTATGGATCACAGGGGCCGCAGCTTGACTTTGAGAGGTTAGTTGTTGCGTCGCGATGATCTAGCTTTGGACTCATAAAATACCAGGTTTGGTCTGATTAAGACACAACTCAACAAACGGGCCCGTATTGCCCTTCACGGCACCAACGGATTTCCACCTGATATTATGCGACAGTGCATCAAAGCCGGAGCAACCAAGATCAACGTCAACAGACTCGTTCTCGATGATTACTACACCCACCTCAGATCAGAGACTGCAAACATGAGATCCCACACGAGTCTCATGGAAGAGGGGGTGGAAAAGGTGGTGAATCAGACAATCGAGTGGATGGAGATCATCGGGTCGGCCGGCAAGGCGCCTCCTTCTTACAAACACTGAGGATAGCCCAGGCCCAAGGTTGATGGTAGCCAAACGCCGAGTAGGTGTCAAACAGACTATTAATCTGTGCGCCAAATTTCGTTCAACTCGCGGCCAAGTGAATAACCAGGCCAGCCTGCTCGTTGGCTACTGGTATCGAGGTATTCTAGGACAGCAGCCCGTTGGCTGTCACCTTCAATCACCATCCCCGCTGCTCATCACACTCTGTTAGTCACTTGTGGGTGCAACGTCAAGCAGAGATGGTCGAGCTATTACCTATAAAGACACACTGAGAGGACATGACGCTGGAAGCATAGTCGGTGCAGCTCACTGCAATACCACATACCATTCTCGCCCACTTCTTCAGAGTCTTTTGTCTCTCGAGATACTCTTTATAGCCTCCATATGAGGGCCGATGCAGATGCAAGAGGATCAAGGAGCAGTAGTATAGTTGCATAGCCACCCCTAGATCTAGTTAGCCAGTCACCACCAGGCATGGGCATCTACTGACCAAATGCCGCTGGTTGAATCCACATAGCTGGGAAGACCCTTTCGTGTCCAGATTCAGACATCGGGAGGGGGTTGAACTCGACGGTGAGATATGACTTCCAGTGATGTAGTTGTTGCATGAGCAGAGTAGCTTCATGCGTCTTCACGGCTACTCCAGTGGCATTGTCTGGTCCACTCTCCTCAGCGCAAAACCCAACGACGTGAGCAAAGTTATAGACAGCTCTGGCGGCTAACTGGTTTGGGTTCAGTTCCGCAAGAGTGCGAGTTGGCTGCCAAAAGGTGAAGGGTTTCCTCTTCTCCCGGAACGCTGCCCACACGTCTTGGCACAGCCAAGCCCACCATACAGCCTGTCTCAGCCCCCCAGAGTCTCCGTGTATCACTTGTGACCGCTGAATCCAGAAGACGCCCTTGAGATGCTTTTCCCAGTCTGTGCTTGAGCCATCTAGCATTTCGTATGACGAGATAATGATGGCGCTCGCTAAGAGTTCTAGACTAGTCTGGTACGTATCATACTCCATGGCCTTCTGGCTGTAATGCAACGTCTTCCAGTAGTATCCGATGGTATCGTTCGTGTCGGGTCGGTAGCTCGTGGCGTAGGACGGGGCATCGTAGTTGGCGACACTGAGGTGGCGAGCCGAAAGAGCCAAGATGGCGTTCATGAGCCCAATATTGTGTAGCTTCAGAGTTGTTAGTATGCTAGAGGAAGAGAAGACTAGAACAGGAACAAACAGCGAGGTGAGGAACTAGAGTTCCAAACGGTCTCTGCGGTTCGAACAGATCCATCTAAAGCAGGGAGAGAAGATTAGCCAAAATATAGTCCCTAGGTGGTAGCATGACAAAAAATACGCGTGATGCTAGGTTTTGAGATACTCACCCACCGACTAATATTCTCAGTGAAGTGACGCAATAGAAGATGCTCCTGTGGCAGCAGAGATATAGGCTCGGAGGCCTGCCACAACTTCTTATCCCCAAAGAGGCCACCTTTGTCCGGAACACGTTCCTGTAGGTAAGGGTGCCGGGTTGTAGCACTGGTACCATTGGTCCAACTGTTGTTGGTCACTGGCGTAGCTACTTCATCAATTGCCACTGGTGTCTGAGCAGCAGAGTTGCCGAAGATGTTTGGACCGTTCGGATCAATGTCGAGCTCCGGAAGAGGACCGTAATTAAGAGTCGCGTCACCGATCAGCAGATCCAGCCACTTGAGCGTCAGTGATTCGGCCCCATGACTAGCCCCAGAGTCGGGTGTGCTATGGTAGGCAAAGGGTGCCGTCTGGAAGTGGAGTTGGGTCGGTGATAGCATCTCCTGGACGAGTGGGTGCGAGTGAGGGAAGTTGTGCAATCTATAGCAGGCTTGACCATTGAGGCTCGCGCCAGGGGGCTGTGTGCTGTGCTGATTATCCGAGTTGCTGTGATTCATGTCGGGAGCTCTGGTGTCTTGTTCAGCCATCTGAACAGCATCGTCTGGTAGAGAATAGCCCGGCTCGTCATCGAGACCGTCATCCGCTGCGTGAGGTGGTGCTTCCCCCGAGGCTTGTGTTTCTTGGCCCTCTTCCACAGTTTCAGACCTCTGATGTTGTTCTTCTGGTTGATTTGAGGCTGGAGACATCGGCTCTGTGACATCGAATATGCCATCCCCGTTGTGTTCTTCAATCTCGTCCTGTGCGCTGGCGGGGATCGCGATTGAGTCTCGAGAATCGACTGTATCATTCTGTCCACTTGCCTCAGGCGACGGCCGAGTGTCTCTATCTGCTCCCTGCCGACGACTTGAATACTCACAAGCAGCCTTTTTACGGACGCATCCTCCGCAACGGGGTTTGCGCTCATCGCATTTGACGTGTCGCCGGCGACATGTGAGGCTTATAGCTCTTGTCAGCACTCAATTGATCACTTGATCACTGGGTCGCTTCAGTAACAGCAGTCAACTCACCATCCTGTCGTCTTGCGTAGGCCCTTCCCGCGCGACAGCCGACCCCTGGTGAAGCGACGGGGTTCCTGACCTTGATCCATGCATGAAGTGAGAGTAATCTTCAAGTATACTCTGTCGTAGAGCGCAAGGGGAGTGATACCCGGTATACGTGCAGCTTCTGGAGTGCTACACCAAGAGCCATGTCAGGGGGTGCGCTTATGGAACTATCTCGCCGTACGAACCGTTAGTGGAGTGCGATGGAGAGATTGAGGAATGACGAGGAGAAACTTGGGGTAATCGGTCAGAATCCTATTAGGTAAGCTTCCCCGCACTATGCAAGAGTCTAGGCCGAGATTGTTTCATAGGAGAATCCTTTTGGAACCTTCAATTCATTAACTTATTTCGCGGTGAGAGCGGCTATAGAACCCGAATCCGTCGGGTTTGAAACCCGAAATCGCCGTGAGTCGCGCGACGTGCCTCTCATAAACAAATTCCGGCACTAAGAATACATCGAAACATGGCATGATGCTCTCTAGCATGTCTATTTTACATGGCGCACTGATCTCAGCGCCCTGGCTATTGAAGGTGCACATACATGCCGCCGTCCACCAAAAGTTGGGCTCCTGTTACAAAACCACTCATCTTGTCAGATGCAAGGAACACAGCTGGTCCAGCCAGATCCTCGGGCCTTCCCACACGACCCCACGGAATACGATGCTCCAAATATTTGCGCTTCTCCTCATTTGCCATGTCTGCGTCAGCCAGCTGAGTATGGATCGTGCCAGGCAGCAGGGCGTTGACCCTGATCTTGTCTTTGGCCAGGGCAATGGCCATGGATTGAGTCATTGACAGCAGCGCGGCCTTGGTTGGAGTATAGTGTACTTGAAGGCCGCCTCCAACAAGTGCGCTGATAGACGAGATGCCAATGATTGAGCCTCCCTTGCCCTGCTTAACCATCTGCTTTGCTGCGGCCTGGCACGCGTAGAAGGCCCCATTTACATTGACCTTCATAGAGTCGTCGAACATGTCTTTTTCGATGCTATCGTGAGAGACTAGAGTAAGCATTGGTCCATGAACTGTAAAGGAATTGAATTTGACTCACTCGAGAAACTTGGACGCCTTAAAGATGCCCGCGTTGGCTACAAAGACATCCAAAGCTCCCCATTTGTTGACTGCCTCGGCCACAAGAGTCTTGCCCGTCTCTGGATTTGTCACGTCTCCCGCAATTTCGAGAAGTTCTCCAGTCGGTGCACCCTCTGGCGCCTCTTTTCTCAGACGTTTAGCCTCGTCGAGCAAGCTCTGGCGGAGAGGCTCATCTTTAGAAAGTCCAAGATGGTTAACGGCGACATTTGCGCCTTGGCAGAGGTACTCGAGGGTAATGGCGCGGCCGATTCCTGTCGTGCCACCGGTGATGGCGGCAGTTTTTCCTGCTAATAATCGGATGGCGGCACTCATATTTGCTGGTGAATCTCAAGACAAGCAACCGTCTACAAAGGTCCGATGTTGGTGGGAGAGTGCTGCTCATTAATTGGAGACCGGGATTAGCTCTCCGAATTGGCATCCACCCATGGATGGTAGTCAACCGCCAATGCGGAGCCACTTCCCTCGAGACGAGGGCAAAGTCAATTCCCCGCGATCAAGTTGTCAGCGATGATCCACATCTCAACTTGGACGTGGAGATCAATTACTTGCAGCTGTTGAATGCACTTTGAGCCCAACATGGCATGACTTGCGGTGCTCCCCGAGTCCAAATGGACCATTCCCATCTTTGTTCTCAGGCTGTGCCTGGATCCCCGGTTGAGCCTATATCTACGCGATCGAACGTACTCTCGACTTTCCGTCAACCACACACCCCTGATTTACACCGATCATCACATCAATCATGAGCCCATCCGCCGAAGCCATGGCCAGCACTGGCACCACAGCCGCCCAACAGCATGAGACCAAGGTCACCTTGGGCGGCAAGATTATTGCGGGTGAGCCGATTTCGAACTGGCAGCTTGCCCTCAGATCCTCTAGCTACTAACAGTGCCCGTTGACAGTTACTGGTGCCAACCGAGGCATTGGTCTCGGCGTCGCAGAGTCGTGCCTCGATAACGGCGCCGCATTCGTATACTCGATCGACTACGCCACGCCCGGCGAAGAGTTCGCAGCCGCGCAAAAAAGATGGCCTGGAAAGCTCAAGGCTATCCAGGCTGACGTCACAAAGGAGGCCACGGTCACTGCCGCGGTTGACAAGATCGTTGAGGAGAGCGGCGCGCTACACGGCATGGTTGTCAACGCTGGCCGAACAAATCATAAGGCCGCTTTGGACTTTACTGAGGAGGAGATCCATGCTCTCTTCGACATTAACGTAGGTAAGAACTGCTTTGTGAACTATTGCATGGCTGATGAGGAACGTTAGCTTTTTGGTGCTTTCTTCTGCGCTCGCGCTGCTGCCCGCGCTTTCATCAAGCTCGGCATTAAGGGAGCCGTTGTCTTTACAGCTTCCATGGCTTCCTATCGTCCGAACAAGGTGAGTTACCGCCATTTTTATATCCCTCAGGCGCCATATCCAGAAGCTTATCAATACTCAACCTCCAGCGTGTGCCCTCGGCTCCCTACGGTGCATCAAAGGCCGGTGTTCGAAACATGACCCATACTCTCGCCATGGAGTGGGCCCAGTATGGTATCCGGGTCAACTCTGTGTCTCCCGGCCTTGTTGAGACGGCCATGACCTACTGGGTGCCGCAACAGCCTGATTGGGAGCAACAGCTCAAGTACTACGGTGGTATGCCACGGTTGGCCCAGATCCAAGAGCTGGGAGGCGCATATGTGTACTTGTTGAGCGACGCCGCAAGTTATACTACCTCGATTGACATCCCCGTCAATGGCGTTATTGGAAGTGAGTAGGACACTTGAGAGATTCTTTAGCAATAACAGCCGAGTACTAACTTGACTCCAGTTTGTTAAATCCACTTTATTTTGCAAGAATGCCAGCAGGACCAAGAGCAGAAAAGAAGTGACATTTAGTCTACGTAAGTAGCCGAGACTAGAAGCAAATTCAGTAAAGGATCTCAAATACGCCCACACCCTGGCACCCAATGAAACAGTGATGAAGTTTTATTTCCTTGCATTTCCTTAAATGGGGTCCTACTTGACAGCTTTATAATGATTTTACCATATCAAAGGCGAAGCGAGTGCGTAACGTGCGACGAGAAAGGAAAATGGAACCTGGCCCCTCCCTTGACAGCTAATTAACAGAACCTCATATCGCATAGTTTATAAATATGCCGTTGATCATGATGAGTCCATGGTGACCTCTTAGTGTCTATTTGAATGTGCTATATCACAATGCCTTTCCCTCGTATCCTCTTTGTGGGATGAGTTTAAGGCAATGTGAACCCTCCATCAATGATCACATTTGAGCCCGTCATGTATGTCGAAGCATCACTAGCTAGGAAGGTATAAAGCTGTACCCATGGTTAGTAACATATAATAATTAAAGCTAGAATAGTGAACATCCGCCTTTCAACTCCTGGGGTAAGCATGTACGACCGCCTGGAATCATGCTGAGCCACTTGGATATCAACTCCTTGGGTTGTTTCGTAATCACTACGTCGCTGTCAGTCTGGCAGTTGTTTGAAGACAAGTCAGTTCTTACTCTCGGTATGAACGTATCCCGGTGAGACACAGTTCACGCGAGCAAAGTCAGCCCACTCAACGGCTAGAGACTTGGCGAGCAACAAAGCCGCTGCTTTGGATGCGTTATAGGCAGCCTGCGTCTGGGGAACATTGACCAAGTCTGCGCTCACAGACGCCGTGATGATCAGATTCCCTTTCCCCTGCTTCTTAAATATCTTTCCAGTTGGAATTGCAGTCCACATGACACCGTCGTAGTTGACCTTGTTGATATAGTCCCAAGTGTCATCTGTGTACTCCAGAGATTTGACGTTCTGGCAGACCCCGGCGTTGGCTACCATGATATCAAGTCGACCCCCTCCAAAGGTTCCCACTATGTGCTGGATGGTATTTTCGATCTTCGCACGGTCAGTCACATCTGACTTATAAGCTTGAACCCTTCTGCCCGTCTTCGTGGCTATGTCCGAGGCAACGACATCGGCATTGGTGCTGCTGTGGTAGATGAAAGCCACATCTGCTCCAGCCTCGGCAAGCGCGGTGACGACTTGGAGACCAATTCCCCTCGAGCCCCCTGTGACTATGGCAATTTTTCCAGCGAGGCAGAATTGGGATAGCACTGGGGCATCAATGTTGTCGGGAAAGTTGAGTGGCATCTTGGCCAATCCAAAAGGAATCAAGGCACGTGCAGACGTCGGGGCTTGAAGATTGAAAGCCAGTGACGCTTGAAAGAAGCTCAAGTTTTGAGATTTTAGAGCAGCTCCCGTGGCCTATTATTATTATGAGCTTTCAACTACCCAGGGAGGACCTGGGCCTCATAAGATTGGATCATACACCACATAAGCATTGCGGGTTACTTTTCCTACCTACTAGCCTCGAAAACAAATCTGTCTCTCTGTGATCCTTCACTTTCTCGAACAGATCTTTGCAGGTCACGCAGCTGTCGGCAAGAGGGAGGTGTCTCCACCAGGGCATTCCACCAATTTGTCCGGAGGATTCGACTTCTCCGAAGGCCCATTTAAAGCTAGCTACAGAGTCCCCGAGTCAGTTTTCGTTGCTCGTCTCGAGGGTCAAGACCCCTTGTTAGTGAATTGACACTAGACAATGGGACCCACCGTTTAGCTCTTGAACAGACGGCCGTTGTGTAGACAGCAGCCTGCTTGACCAACCGGAATGCTTACCTCGAGAACTTATGCCCCAGCACCCAGAATCAGCCCAGAATGAATAGCGTGATACACAATCCGGGGACCCCAGACGACAGCAGCTGCCTACCGCTCTCAGACGTCATCCCTCCCCATATGGAGTTGGAGGTCGGCTTTCTCCAACCATGGTTCTGTATGACTCCGCACTTTCCCTGGGTCCAGCACCCCTGAGGGTATTCTACTGTACCTACACTACTCGCATGTCGTATATATGTGCGTGCGTCTGCACCTTGTTCCTTGTGTATCACCCAACACTCCCATTTACCTGTCTCACACTAAACCCTAGCATTTACCATTGGGGCCATCCACAATGTCGTTCGTCACCGTGGACCAGACTCAGCCGTGGATGGTGGCAGCCCGCCTGCAGAAGCGATCACTCCTGGTCGCCGTCAACGTACTGGCTGGCATGTCCATCTTTTTCTTCGGTATGCCCACAAGATCCACCCAGAATGCAATTCCTTCCTAATGTTCTCATATACAGGCTATGACCAAGGTCTCATGGGAGGCGTGAACCAAAGCACCGACTACATCTACCGCATGGGCCTGGGCCACCTCGGTGACGACGGCAGTCCGGTCATCACCAAGACTCTTCTCCAGGGCGGCATCATGGCCATCTTTTATCTCGGTACTCTCGTGGGCTGCCTTGCTGGTGGCGCATTTGGCGACAGATACGGACGAATTGGAACAATTGGGCTCGGTGCAGCTTGGGCCATTTTTGGCGCTGCGCTCCAGTCGGCAGCCATGAACCCATCATGGATGCTGGGATCTCGTTTCGTCAACGGTATTGGGACCGGCATCCTCAACGGCATTGTCCCAGCCTGGGCATCCGAGCTTTCAGACTACAGCAGCAGAGGAACTTTTATCGCCATGGAGTTCACCCTGAATATCTTTGGTGTTGTCGTCGCTTACTGGCTCGCATATGGTGTGAGTTTTATCGACAACGGCGAGTCTGAGATCCGATGGCGTTTTCCCATTGCCTTTCAGATTGTCCCCTTACTTATGCTTCTGGCGACATGCTGGGCTTTTCCTGAGTCGCCTCGATGGCTAGTCAAAGCTGGGCGGAACGAGGAGGCCTTATACATCCTTGAACGTCTTCGTGGAACAGAAGGCGAGCAATCCGGCGTAGCCGAGGCCGAATTCAACGACATTCGCAGGGCCATCGAACTTGAAAGGAGCTCAGAAGGCACGTCGTATATCCACATGCTTTTTGGAATCAAGTCTGGCAAGCTCCACACTGGTCGCCGTGTGCAGTTGGTGATTTGGCTGCAGATCATTCAATGTTGGACTGGAATTGCCGGAGTAACTATGTATGGACCCAGTAAGTAATCCGAGCTGTCTTTCTTGTTGCCCATGGCTCACCTCGGTTAATTAGCAATCTTTCATATCGCCGGCTTTGGTCCCAGCAAGACGCAGTGGGTTGCTGGCCTCAACAACATCTTCTACATGTTCGCCACGTTGATTTGTGTGTATACCATTGATCGCATTGGACGGCGGTGGACGCTGTACTGGGGCTCGGTCGGACAGGCAGTCGCAATGTTCCTTGTCGGCGGTCTATCCCGCGGCGGTCTCAACGCTAGGGAAGCTGGCAACATCGGCGTCGCCAACCAGTGGGGAGCTGCCGCCGCGTCCATGGTCTATTTGTACACCTTCATTTTTGGTGCTACTTGGCTTACTGTTCCTTGGCTATACCCAGCTGAGATCTTTCCTATACATGTTAGGGCAAAGGGAAATTCCTGGGGCGTTCTTGGATGGAGTATCGGAAATGGGTAAGTATACAAGTTAACTCCCCTCATCCCTTTCATTCGGTCGCTAATGGTTCTCAAGAACACTCACACTTTTGCTGCCGTACATTGTCAGCGCCGTCAACGAGAAGATGATGTACATCTTTGGCGTCGTTAATGTTCTCAGTATCCCGATTGGTATGTACCACCCATGGAAAGAAGCAACTTTTTGCGGCAGATGCTAATGGATGGATAGTGTACGCTCTGTATCCCGAGTCCAACCAGAGAACACTAGAAGAGATGGATCTGTTGTTTGCCGCCCCAACTCCTTGGGCCTGGGATGCTGAAAAGACATTTGCCAGGCTCAAGGAGGAAAGGAACGGACTGGGTGGTGGCGTAAAGACCGCAGATGATTCGAGCCCTGCTGAGTTTGTCGAGACTGTGTAACCGACTCTCGATTCAGCCCTTCGATTCAATTGCTGGGAACGTCTGGGTCAGCAGGTGGGTGTTGCATGTAGTCTAATATGGTAACTGTAGTTTCAAAATATCGAAATCCACATCTACGACCACTGCTATATGTTTTATGAAGCTTTATTACTTGTATGATGTCTCCTACGGTTCAACCTCTCCGTCCAAGCTTCCATTCGATTGACTCTTTCACATGACTTGAATAAATCGTCTCGCGGCGAGAAATATTCTTCAACCCCGCTTGCTACTTATCTCTCCCCAAATTGACATTTTCCGGTTGGTAAAAGCGCCACAGAATAATGTATCCAAAACTTTGAGTAAACGTCTGTGATCATCCATTTCTATCCAAAGTCTATTATTAACAACCCAGGCACTCAGACTACATTGACTACGCCAGCTATTCCTATACCGTTGATCGAATCCTCCCTGGTTGGCAACGTTTCGGCAAATCAATGAGTTCGTCCATCTTTAGTCCCCTCGATACCCTCGAGGTCACTGTAGAGCCTCCACTGGTAATCAAGACTCGGGTCGTTGAACCTTGCCTTGATATCCAGTGCCTCTATAGCCTTGATATCCTCTGCTTCAAGCTGAAAGTCTGCCTCGACATTTTCCTTGATCTGCCAGTCGATAGTGCTCTTCGGAATTACAGAGCGACCATTGCTGACGCCCCACGCCAACACAATCTGTACTGCACTCTTTCCATACTTTCGGCCAAGTTCTTGCAGAAGAGATTGGTCAATGACTCGCTTCATATGCGAGACTTCTTTGCTCCATCCCGTAGCTCGGTAGAAGTCGTTCATGTTGCCCAGTGGGCTGAACTGAACAACATGGATTCCTTGAGAGCGAAGCCACTCGTTGAAGCCCTTCTGTTGCAGATAGGGATGAACCTCCATTTGATGAACAGCGGGAATCTATTCATTAATTAGCCAGCTGTCTTATACTCGCATCAACTTCTTATCGCCAAGAAACGTACCACCGAACACACTTTGATCAGTGTCTCAAGCTCTCCCTTGCTAAAATTGGACACGCCGATAGCCTTTGTCTTGCCAGTCTTGACCAGCTTTTCCATGGCTTTCCAGGTGTCCACAAAGGTGGTTTCTCCTAGAATCATCTTGCCGTTGCTGTCCCTAGGAAAGCGGTCATCTCCCCTCGCAAATGTGCACGGATAGTGCATCATCAACAAGTCGACATAAGGCGTGTCAAGATCCGCGAGCGACTCGTCCAGAGCCTTCTCAACATCCTCGGGGTGGAAGTTGTTGCACCACAGCTTGGTGCCGAGAAAGATATCCTCTCGAGGAATGCCACTGCTTTTAATGCCCTTTCCAACTTGTTTCTCTACATCGTACACCCTAGCGGTGTCGATGAGGCGTAGTCCCGCTTGGAGAGCCCGTGAGACGGCATCTTCTTGGGCATCAGGGTCTTGAAAGGTTCCGAAGCCGATGGCGGGAATAGAGGCACCCGTGTTGAGTTGGAAGCGCGTATGGGTAGCAATCTTCCGTGTTTGTCGATAGACTCCGCCAACCAGGGCAGATTGGTGTATGCCAGCAGTCACAGAGCGACGAAACTTGGACCGGAGAGCGTACATGGTGGTGATTGGCTGATCTGGTACCGCTTCAGGATGGTAATTATCGGGGCAACTATCCGTAAATTGAGCTCTTTTCCCGGCTCTGGAGTAGTGAAGTCTCTTATGGCGTTCTTTGCAGCCAATACTAACTCATTGGACTCCCTCGATACGATCGGAAGGGCTGCGGGGTAAGGATGTCCACTCCAGGTAGTAGAAGAAGGGAAGGATGCATCCCTCGTGCCGAGGGAAATTACCGCTAAGCGGGTATTGGGCAGACCCATAGAGGAGAGGATCGAGAAACAGCTTGACATGAGGGCAAGTGAAACACGGCGATTAAAGAGATATTACACTAGGTGGGCTAGTCTGCGCACGGCTTAATTCAGGAGACTGAATTAGAAGAGTTAATGCTAATGAACCGTAGCTCGTACTGCGCCGCCGCGGCGTGCATCGCACGGTTAGTCAAGACTTCTAATACTTAGGGATCCCATCTTCCAGTATCCACATAAAAAAATTCTACCTACCATTAAGTGTGATAGATAATTCAACTAAGAGAAAACTATGTGCCAAATGCTTCTGTCTCTTGAGCGTGAAACTGATACTCACAAGTTGTAAAGGGCAGCCAACAATCCCTCAGACATTAACCACCCCAAACAAAGCAGCTTTCTATTCCCCCAATTTAATACATCGGCTGATTGTCTACCCAGATTCAAGTTTAAGGATCTCTGTTACTCACTGTGCCCATAGATGCTGATGACCTAGAAGTTCACACCAAAACTACAATCAGCGGCTCAATATGCTTACGAGCAGCATGCGCCATTTCGAAACATCTACTCGGAAAGTCATCGCACAGCCCTAGACCAGGCCATCAACAATGTACTATCTAGCAATCTAGCACAGTTCACGTACGGTGAGATAACTGGCGGGCTTCACACGAGGGACGTGGGTTGGGGTCGTAGGCTTCCTAGTATTTCTAGTGACCACCCTATCAATGAGGTCCACGAGCAGCTAGGCACAGGTGCAGTGGAAGAGGCCCGACAGTAGCATTCGCCTTTGAGCGGCATTGGTTTTTGTTTTTAACACTACAATCGTGCAAGCTCAAATCATCGGGTGATTATACGTGAATCACTCAAGTTTGTATGGGCAAGGAAGGAACTGATGATTCTTTGTTCTAATGCATAGTCCTGTATTCACTATTGTTTGCAACCCATCCAAAAGATTTCCCTTTTTAGCTCGTTGTAAGTTACGAGGTGTCCAATATCTCAAGGTCTCACAATTGAGATGATATCAAGCCTCTAGCTAGGCTGCCATTTCTCAGTGAATCACTGTCTCGAAATCAGCTTCGAGCATAGAAATTACCTATTGGGCCCTAGTCACAGACAAGCCGGATAGTTGGCTCTGGGATCTAATGTAGCACGAGGATACGATTCAGTTACATTTTCAGTCCTTTATCTTGAATGTCCTTTGTTTTTTTGGGATAGAAAAAACAAAGAACGATCTTGCTGTGATAGTGAGCTTCCACCTAACTCAGGTCGTACGACGGTGATACACGTCGACTGAAGATTAGTCAAAGGTTGTCGCAATACGGCGAGCAAACAGGACAGTCACCAGACCAACCACGCAACCTTCTATGAAGACCTTAAGAAACTGCGCATCACTGAAGCCAAAATCCTACAGTATATAAGCCAACCTCTACCCTACTGGATCCTCTCCACAAACTCTTAGCTAAAGGTCTCCGACAGCAACATCTCAATCTACCTAAATTCAACAGACTAGCGCACTTCAACCCTCAACACTTACCGGCTCGCCATCTCGCCGTCATGTGCACCGAATACGTCACAGCCGTTATGTGCTCCCACTGCGGCCAGCACGTTGACGCCAAAGGCTGGCAGGCAGTATGTCCCGCTGCGAACAGACGGGGATACCTCGATTGCGAGAAGAAAGTCCAGAACACCACGGAATGGGTCCCGTGGACCCAATGTCCCAGATGCATCGAGCTAGACAGAGCTCAAAAGGAAGAAAAGAGACGCAAGGGGAGAAAGTAAAGCAGTTGGATTCCATCGTGAAGAATTGCAGTTTGGAATTACGATATTTACCCTTCGGTAGTGCCCAGGCAAGGTAGTGAGCTCTTATCTATATGAGGTGATCAGAAAACCGCAACGCTTACTTTTCTACATAGATGCTACCGCACCAGACCATCCGATGGGATTCGGAAAATGCAGTCGGTTGCCCTCAGTCTAGAGCCGAAAGTACAGGGCTAGGATCTCGTGTTTTGGTGGTTCTAAAATACTCAAGTTTGGAACTGGCGGATATATCTTCTCTCCAAGCTCTCTGGAGTGTCGCTAGTTCCTGAGCATTAAAACCAGAGCTGAATTCTTGCGGCAGACGTGGACCCCTAGTATCATGCTCCGCAGGCATAGATACAAGCAATCAACCTATTAACATCTTTTTGCATATTGCTCTACTTGGTCTTTACGCTACCATTGTCTACCCCTCTGTCATAGCAAGCCTCACCACAGCAAAGAACCCCCGTGTCCGGACAAGGAACAGAACGTAGACAAGTACGATCGGGAGGATGATAGCAAGGGCACCCACAAAGAGAAAGGGGTTAGACAGAGCGCGAGCAATCAACATGCCGAGTAACATCCAAATGGCAATCCCTATCATCTCCCTGTCTGAGAAATCCTTCCCGTTCACGTTTTTGAGATAACCGCCACCCTCGTAGTTCATCATCGCTATGCACAAGATGAGCGCGGTGAAGATGAAAAGCGCGTCCACGATGAGGATACATGTGGTCGGTATTCCGAATGCCCCAGCAGCGGCGGCTACTGCGACCGAGATGATGTTGAGGAAGATGGAGACGATGAGGAAAGAGATCATGGCGATGCCGAGTTTCTCTGCTGTGGAGTGTTTGATGGGCTTGTCGATCGCTTCCCGGCAGTCCTGCAAGACAGCAGAGACCTCCGAGGACTCTGTTGAGTTCGCCTCTTCTAGATCTTCTAGGATGAACTTGGCCAGGTTAAGCGATGGGGGGAATTTGCTCTTGCAAGAAGTCTTTCCATCTATGACTCTGCACAAGCCTGCGCGTGACAACATCTTGTTAGTTATCCCAGCACCTCAACCGAAAATGCCACTGACCGGATGCGCCAAGCTTGTATACATCAGGAATAAAGTCGGCAGTCGCATTCATGCACTCATCGCCCCAGATAAGTCCCACAGTTTCTCGCGGCCAGTTGACAATGCTGTAGTTCTTCTCCATACTGGTTCGGCATCCCGACAGGACACAGATGGCGAGAGCGAAGATTCCTGGAGCCGAGACACAATGTCAGTACGAATGAGCGATAGCCAGCAAATTTTCTAGAGGGGCAAATTTGAGGTGTACCCAGATTCCAAAACGCCAGATATCCTACATCAATCATCATTGTGGATTTCGCTTGCCGTCACTGAGTAGAAGCATACAAATGGCAGTAGTAAGCTAGACGAATCGCCAAGACACGCACACACACAATGGAAGAAAGACCACGCTATTTGTATATTTCCCTAGTTGAGCAGGGTCCAAGCCCGGGTGACTCTCAACGCAGGGCCACCTGGGATGATCAAAGATAGAGCCCTATCCGGCAAATTACCGTGTGAGCCTGAAGCGCTGCCAAGACAGAGATCCCTCAAGCATCCAGTAAGAAATCTGTATTTCGCCGATCTCGACAGAAGAAAGAGACAGGCCTCTCCAGCCGCAAAACCCCTCAATTTAGTTGTGCATCGCGTACCTACACGAGTAACCGGCAGAGGGTCTTGGCAGCATCCTACCCTGGCCAGCTGAACTCACTGGTGAGCTGTGAGTGGACAGACGGGAACGCACCCACGGAAGGCGTTTTTAGCTCCTGCGCCAACGTTTTAAAGTCGCCAGCCACGGTGCAAGGCGTATCTATATGCCCCTGGCCGGCGCATAGACTCTAAATGAGGAACCAAGGCCGACAGCGGTGTGATGGGTGGCGAGGTGGAGTTGAAGTTGGGAGAAAGATAAGCTTATGCTTATCTGAAGAAGCTTAACTATCTCCCCTAGTGACAGATCGGATAAGCCTATAAGAAGGCATAGCCTCAGTAACAAGCGGCGCGACAGTCTAATTAAAATTTACCAAAGGACTATCATACTTATTCCAAGGTCCATCTAGCCAACCCTGGCTTCCTTCTAACATATCGAACTGGTTCCTCACCCATTCGGCCTGCTCAACATAGCTCACTCCTTGAAAGTCCTTCTCGTACTCCTCCATTAGCTCCCGGAGTTCGTCAAAACGGTACTGATTGGGCGTTGATGCCCAGACAGTCTTCAAATACGTGGGGACAAATCCGGATCCAAAGGGTCGCAGTCCGAGACATCTTCTCCCGACTTCTATAGCCTGGTCGCAGAACTCGTAGGATTCCGTAACCAGGACAGGATTGCTGTCGAATCTACGAAGGCAGCGGTTGATCCTTGGCCCGAGAGAAATAAGTAGTCCATATCCAAACCGATATCCGAACTTGCTGGACACGCGAAGCATCGAGTCCATGTTAGCCGCAGCCGTCCACTGCATGATAATTTGATGAACCATTGGCCTATCCTGCAAGATGAGCTTGTAAATGTCTCTCAGCTGCTCCAGGTGTCGTTCTGGTGCACGGAGGCACAGAGATGCAGTAGCATGAATGCCAACGTCGCTGCTAGGTAGGCGTTCCCCTTGCCGGTCTACATACGGTTGGCTGCTCACGCCTTTGCAGGCCCGTAGAGCTTCCCAGAACCATCGGCCTAATTTGACTCGAGGATTGACCATACTTTCCCACGTCTGAGGTTTCGACCATGAGCCTGCTCCTCCTCACTGGGTGATTCTGGGGGCTGCTTACTATGATCTGACAGAGTCCCAAAATGAACTCTGGTCTAAGTTCCCCAAGTTTCTTCTCGAGCACGGCAGTTTGAACCAGGTGCGCCATCACTTCGCGATGTACTGAGGTTTCTTCCTGTTTCAAGTCGATCCATGCCTACAGTTAGGTATTCAGTGTTAGTCACGCACTGAGCAGAGTCCTTCCAGCTCACCTGGCAGAGCGAGATATTAATGACAGCAAACATTCTCGCCATTATCGGCTGCGTGGAATCTTGCAAGGATATCCTCAGGGCTCTCATGGCTGCCCCATACCGATTGAGAGCTTCCACTCTGGGCTGGTTACACTGAGTCGCACGATACGAGGCCACTAGAGCAGACAACGACGCATCCAGTGCCGTGTTGCTGCCCGCTCTGCGGAGCTGCTCGATGCAATAGGGGCCACCAAGGTGTCGCAAATCGTATCTTATATCTTTGATGCCGAGAAGGGAGGCCAGGCATGAGGTAGTCCTAGTCATTTCATTACTGGGGCCTGCCTTCGGGCTGGCGGCAGTCCGCTGGCTGAAAGGTACGAACTTCCAGGGTCGCACCCCGCTCCCAACGCAAAGAAGCCCCAGGCGCGTGCATCTGCCACAGGCGGGCTTTGCTTCATCACACTAGGACACAGGTTAGCTCTCCTGCGCCGACGAAGCCGGGTGTCCAAGTTTCTCACTCCTTTCTTGGCCGTCCGGCAATTATTGCAGCGTCTGCTACGGGGAGCCCCAGCCATTTAGCGTGCGCTTTACGGGGTGAGTTGCGGCCCTGGCGGTGATTGTTTCTTTGTCGCGATGGCGCCTGTTGATAGAGTCCTTGGCTCGACGTGGCCGGAATTGTACTATTTGTAATTGCGTTTTGCTAGACCAGACACGTGCTGATACAGGGATAATGTCGACAGCTTTCGGCACACGAGTTCGGCAGCTAGACTGAGAGGCAACCAGTTCAGCCCTACAAGGGAGGAAGATGGGCTCACGTCAGAAGAGGGGAGTAGCTTAAGCCCGACGTCTTGCATGGCGTCTTGCGTCAATAGGCTAATAGCGCGCCAAACTTCCTATTTCGGCAGCTGCTTATCCGCTTTGCTGCAACCTTGACCCGTATTCCCCATAATATTTGTTTTCTCAACATCAACGCTTCCTAATCCTTTTCCCTAGGCTACTTCTATTAAAAAGAAATATAGTAGTTATGGCTTCTATTATTCCTTCTTCTGTAGTACATAGCAATAGACCCTCGCGCGCATAGATATCTTTAACACAGTGGTTATATAGTTGGCTATAGCCTTGATGGCTAATAGCTGAGTTTGACGCCCTTAAGTTGACATGCTAGGGGGAAAAGTAAGAGGGAAACCCGGCTGGCGAATTAAAAACCTTAAAAACCCTCCCTAGCTCTTGAACACGTGACCATAGAGTGGCTCTTTCTGTAAGGGAAGGCTGCCACTGGTGCCTTCTGAAGGGAAAGAAGGTTGCCCCCGGCAGGAAAGGCTACTTCTGTTCCTGAATCAAATTCTGATCCCTCTACGCCTCCAACTGTCGACAATCTATAGCTTTTCCTCTTCTCCCCTTGCCCATGGTAGCGCCTCTTCTTTATCCCGCCGGTCCGTGTATGCGACCTGGTGATCGTTCCAGCGCTCGTTAGCGTGAGCCCTGTCGCAGTGCACGTAGAAGCCGCCGACAGGCACGTATTTGTCGCAGAGGGGGCAGTTTCGGTGTCGCGTCTCTTTCATGTGTTTACGGCGAGATTCTCCGTCGGGGACTGAGGCATCGCACATTTCACACCGATCTGGCGCCTGGTGTCCATTAATGGCGTAGGCTTGGAGGTTGACTGGGGCGATTTCGTCCGACATGGTGGAAAGAATGAGTTGGCAAGTTAAATATACCTTAAAGATGAGGGTTAGACTCAGTTAGTTTGGCATTTTGTAAGACGGGACTAGAGCCCAGCCCAGATATATATACAAACCCAAGGAAACTTGGCGTTTCGCGCCACCATAAAGGGCTGACGCGCTAGCGGAGGAACTTTACCACCGGCAGTCAGCTTATACGGTGGCCGCTTATGTGCTGCTCACCAAGAGCAATGCCGCCCATGTTGGCGATTGATTTGTCGAAAATCGAAGCCACTTGGCAACGAGCTCGTATTCTGGTGATGCCCATCGCCCTATGCGCGTTTCATCACCTACCTATGCAACCCAAGAGCCACAATAGAGAGCTGGCACGCGTGATCAGACTCGGAACTACAGAGAAGGCAAAAAGGTGCATAAATAGACCGACCGGATTTTGTCAACCGATCGAAATACCGAAGACTTAGCTATCGTGTCTTGGACTACGAAGTAGATGTCAATAATTCCAAGTACGTAAATGAGCGCAACAAGTGTTGAAGACCAAGCACATCCTACAAATAGCTCAAACATCGCCAATTGACGCTCAATTTATCGACTTCGAATCATTATTCCTCCAATTTCGAACTATTGAGCCCATGCCATCCAATTTGACAACCCATTCGGGTTATCCAGGCAGGATAATAGGAGTTTCCTGGGAATCATGAGGCTACCCGGGAGAGGCCCATTGCAATTTGCTGGCCACCTACCCAAGCTGAAGATAAGATAAGTGATAAGATAAGACAACTCCACCAATGCAACAACAACTGACGCGCAGAGACGCGTCTTGTAACCTGCCGCCGCTCACTCATGCGACATTTCAGGCCATCATCTCAATTCATCAATTTAAAAGCCCAAGTTGACTGCAGTGCTAATGAAATACTCGAGCCTTTTACTTGCACCGTCAAGATGTGAAATGCCCAAGGCCAAGCGTTGCAAACAGAGTAAAGGACATAAACATCGGAACAGAGGCGTTCTGCAAATCTCCATCGTGGCCCCATGAGAATATCCACACAAAAAAGAAGATAATACAGGGACAAAGAGAAATGAGGAAATAAATGCCATACATAAGCGCAGACCTCTTCTCCCTTGCCACTATGCCCCAAAAGTCCTCCCTACTATCATCGTACGCTGCCAATACAGAAGTCTTCTGGGGAATCAAATCGACCGCATGCGTTGTCCTGCAGGAGTAGACGCAGCTCATATCTCTGGGCTCATTGAAAGAGACCATGTGCTTGAAATCACTTAAGTACCCGGAGTAAAACCGGTCGTTGAATTCCTCCTTGCTAATTGGAGGCAAAGTCGATCGAGGCAGGTAGAAATAATCCGACCCTGATGAAGTCGGTGGCATCTCCATACCCACTTCTGCGAAGCGATTTTTGGTGAATCGTTGAAACTAAAGATCTGTTAGTAACTCGATATTTTAGGATATGTACTAGGAAACCGACGCGATAAAATTCACAATGTGAAAAGGACCACAATCCGAATATGTTCCTAAGTCGTCCTCTTTGCTTCCAGTAGGCGAGCCTCAGTCGCCTGGAAAACTGGTCGTCGCAGAGAGAGTGCGATTCAATTTGGGTAAGGAAAAGCCTCTGGAAGTTGTTCGTGATAACGAAAACTTTTGCCATGAATAGGACGAATCGAGAGGTCACAGGCATTGGAATCGCCACAGGATTTGCGCTGATGATTCCCGCCCGAGGTCCTCCAGATTCGGTGGTCGTGAGTCTTGCCTGGGATACTTCTTGAAGAGGAATGGATGAGCTGGTTTCTGCCTGAGTTGCGGTAGTACTAGACCCAGCGAGATTGAACAGAATCCCACGCGATGTTACGGCTGGTTCGGAGCTGTTGGCAGCATTTTTCGCCATGGTGACTAGCTGTGTGGCGAATGCATCAGGCACATTAGCCCATCGTGTTTTCCCGCAAAGCTAGTGAGAAGATGTCAGGTCGTTGGTACCAGAATTCTGGATTTGACCTTACACAGAACCAACGTATACAGCTGTAGCCTGCAATTGGTGGTCGCAATGGGGGATGAAGTGGCCACCAGTCCCAGCTTTCGAATGTAGAATCTTCAACAAAGCATTTCATTGCATCAATCCAAGTTGAACAAACGTTCAAACAAATCTCAATGCCACCGGGTTGAAAGTAGGCTAGTTCGGAAGCAAGCTCCTCAATCATCCTGTGCTGTGCCCTGTCCATTTCGTGCTCTAAATAAGACTCGATAAGCTGCCTCAGCCGGGACAAATACGGAGAAAGAAGTGGATCGGTGGTAGTTTCATTGGCTTTAGAGCCCGATTTTTGATTGGTGTTGAAAGCTTTACGCCTGGGGGCGGATGAAGACAACTGGGAGCGTGTAAGGGTTGTATAGGCTACAACTGCCAAGGTACATCGAGCGTGTATTCGTAGCCTGGTACAGTTAGTGTGAGTATGCAATTAATAGACAGGAGAATTCTTACATAGAATACAACCAAGGTGCAGGAGATGAGCCGCCTTGTGTGGTTGTCGTCAGCTCTTCTTCTGGCGTACGCCATTCACCATAAATCTTCCCAAATTGAACTGTGCTTGATAGGTTCCAATCTGCAACGAATGCCAGTATAAGTATCATGTTGAGTACGTCATACATCCCAAGAATTAACCGGATTATCCTTGGTACTCCTCTCCCGTGCAGAAACATGCCGTCCGTGAGGGCCCAGCCCAGCAACAGCCACAATGACGGTTTGTATCCTAGCGCGAGAGCCGCGTAGCCTGCAAGCCGGACTAGCTTGAGAGCATTGTAGAGGAATGGGATATAGAACCGCATGGGTGACGGAATGTCATCGCGAAGGTGAGGTTCCCGTGTGTCACCACCAGGGAGCATTGAACGTAGACGAAGAATAGACTCGCTCATGCTTCTAAAAGCGCTTAAGGAAGTTGTAGAGTTGCACTTGAAATCTGCGATCTTGATTGTAAAATCGCGCAATCTTTGGATCTCAAGAGTACCTACTAGCCTAGTACCTGCAATCTGCATGTCAGCCCTAGCGCTTTGCTGCCTGATCTGCGCTAAATATAGCTTCGCTGGGATAGATAGTAAATTCTGAAGAGGACGCATACCATTTGAAGCTCAAAATCCTTGACAAGCGGGTAGAACAAGGGTTTCCGATTGTATCCATGCAGTAATATCCAATTGAGATTTACTGTCAACCTCGGAATGGGTGCATATGCCCGTGAGGACGGTACAGGGAGGTTGATATAACATGTGGCTTTTGAGACTAATAACTTGATGCGGATACTTTTACTCAGGGTGATACGCCTTATAAACTTGCAGTGCCCCTTCGATACTCTGCACCAGTCCAAAGAAAATGGTGAAGCCAACTGCAACCCATAGAGCGTACCACTGCGTGCCTTCTCTCCGATCATTCCACCATTGACGTAGATTCCCAGGCTTTGCTTGGTCAAATATTTGTTTCAACCTTACAAGTCTGTCATGCCAGTAGTGGTAGTCATTGATGTTAGTCATGGTCAATGGTCCGCACGCCAAAACTTCCAGATCCGCATCCTCTGTTGCAGGTTCAAGATACTTGTGGTACCAAGCCCTACTTGTTTTATACCACTTGTTCTGGGGGAAGAGTAAAGCGAGCGTCTGCAAAGTCTCGTAGATAAAGTCTTTCGGGAATAACTGCTCCTCTTGGTTGTTGAGGAAGGATGCATGGTGGAAGATCATGACGGTTGTCTCGCCCTCAATATCGATAACTTGCAGATGATCGAGTAGGTTGTTGGTAAGCTCAACTTTTAGACCACCAATAACGTCCAAGTTACGAGCATTAAAATCCCTGTCGAGTTGGATTCCATCATGTCGATTTGATCTTTGCACGGGGAAGATGCCGCTAGTGAAGTCGCGAACGCTTCCACTCTCCCATGAACTGTACGCCCTTCCTGTCCACATCCTATTCCTCAAGGGTTTCCCCACATCAACCATAAGTATCAATGTCGCAACTAGATCAACAGCTCTTTTGATGTTCTCAACTTGGCCCAGCTGCCCATTCGACATAGTCTGTCTGCATCTCTCCTGAAGGTTCTGGACAATCTGCTCTCGTGCCAAGCCTTGGCGTATCTCTTGGCCCACTCGAATTACATCTGCATGTTTTGGCAGCGAGGGGTTTGCGAATTGCGTGTGGTAAAAGGTTCTGCATTGTTCGGCATAATACACAGAGTATGGTTGAAGGCTGTGTGGAGTGTAGCCGGTTGTCGGGTTTGCCGCCCAGAATGCATCGGCAAGATGGAGCAGGGTGGCCGAAGGAATGGGCGAGTGAATTTGATCAATCTGTTCCATTTGGGCGACAAAAAAGTGGCACAAGCGGGAGGATTCTAGTATCAGCTCGATGTTTGATGACTTATTGGCATTGAGAGGTGGACATGGATAGGCAAGCCAAGGCAGATTTTCTCGTAGGGTTGAAAGTGAGGCTGACTGTATCGAGGCTGGTAACCACGTTCTCACTTCTCTTTGGTTATGCCGGCTGCAGGCTGGCCGTGGCAGTGCAGCATTCTTCAAAATCATTTTGTCCTATTACCCCGCCCAAATTGAAAATCATCCTGACATTTACAACAGGTGTAAACATCCAGTCTGTTTTGTTAATTCAATCGCTGCCTCGCAACAATGATAGCCGGCGCTTACTCAACGTCGAGATCCTAGTCCTTAAAATGAACTTATTAAGGAAAGAAGAATCCCCATTCCTGACAGATGTGGCACAATACGCTGGTAACCACAGAGGAATCCAGGAAGGCTTGATGTGCTGGGAGATCAAGGATCCTAGTCAAAAGCCCTTCAATAACATCCTCGAAGCAGTCTGTCAAAAAGTGTCACAGTGCCGCTCTCTTTCACGATCAAAACTCTTACTTATCGACATTTTTCTCCGAGGCAGAACACTCGAGACCAGTGCCGTGTATGTCATGCTAGCAGCTTCTACTGAACGACAAAGGAAGACTGCGGTAAAGCATTTGAGACGAGGTTCTCTCCTAAAGGAATACCCTGGCCTCAAGATCGATCATTGGGACTGGCCGCCGCATGCGCCGAATGTCACCATGACTGGCGGCAAAGGGAAGGCGACCGATACGGAATTGGTATATGGGTGTCCGAGGTTCGAGATACGGCGGCTTGGCTCACGTACCATGCATGACGCCGTCGGTGTTCCAACCACGTCTCTCTTCTCCATCGTCGCAACCAACAATGGCCAAAATATTACTCGAGCTGGGGTACTGAGCTGTGATATAGAAGTCGACCAAGAAAGGTTTTTGATTGCACCAGCTCACATATTTATGCCTCATCCGCCAGAGGAACCAGAAGAGCAGGGATCAGACTCGGAATCGAACATTTCATCAGAACCACTAAGATCAGGAAGCGCCACGCCGCCAGATCTTGACTGCGAGTTATCATCATCAAGAGATTCCGAAAGCCTCCTAACTGGTAACTTCACATCATCTTCTAGTTCAACTGAAAATGATTTCGAGCTGTCAAGGATGAATCCACCATTGACTTCCTCCGGAAACTTCCGCATCTTCTCTCTCGAGCATGATTATGCCCTTATTGAGGTACCTCATGGACAGACGTTTTATTCTGCACTCCGCTACATGTCGCCACAAAATACTCTGAGCATCGGACTAGGGCAAGTCCCTATTTTGGTTGCAACACCGTCTCTTGGTATAGTGCCTGGTCTCCTGGACGGGCGTCCTACACTCATGCGGCTTCCTTACGCCAACAAGTTTTCGAAGCTCTACCCAATCAACCTGTCTTGTCCAATCAGTAACGGGGACTGCGGCTCAGCCGTGATCAATCAGAACACTCATCAGATCTACGGCTTCATTGTAGCTGCAAGTGTGGAAGGGAGAGTGGCATACATTTCCTCGGCAGACGAAATTCACAACGACATCACATCAAAGTTGAACCCGGGATGTAGTGAATTTCTTCCCACGTCACCCGAAGTTACACCTAACCCACCCTGCAATACACTTTATGTTGGTAATCTTCCTGTTGACACCCGTGAAGAAGAGCTTAAAACTCTTTTCATGAAACAGCAAGGATACAAACGTCTGTGTTTCCGGGCGAAACTGAACGGACCGATGTGCTTCGTCGAATTCGAGCATGTATCTTTCGCTACCCAAGCCCTTCATCAGATAGATGGTCAGCTGCTGCATAACAGTAGCAGGGGTGGGATACGGTTGAGCTTTGCTAAGAACCCCCTGGGTGTTAACCCAGCATCCTACGCTAATCAGCATGATGCTACGCTGCTTCAACCTATGAGGCTAGAGGACGGTCCTCGGTAAGAAAACTCACGAACTACATACTCTAACGGTGCACTAAATTTGTCACAATAGAGAAGCCAAGGCTTACCGTCTGAATCACGCTGTGAATTCCATTCAATCCTTCGATACGCAATTATCGAGTAGTCGGTCTGTTCCAGAACTGGTACAACCTTCACAGCCACATTTGGGACAGAATGAGTGGCCTGGCTTGGATCCTCCACCAACCGAACATAAGCTTCCCATCACCTTGGAGAAACAATATTGAACTTGATTCAATGCACAACATGAATGTCGTACAACGGGTTACCAGACTAAATCCGATATAGCAAGGGTGGTAGGGTAACGGTGATAGTGAATATAACGAATTTTATGGCTGTAAATTAAAACTCCTGAGGCTTGGGGCATCCTGGGTCCTCACCGCGGAAGCATCCGGGCCTGATGTTGGGCAGGGATTGAGAGTGGCGTGGATGGAAAGGTTGGCGACATGTCATTGCTGGGCAACGAGCACGTCTGCGAAGATGGAAACCTTGTAATTCTGGGTAACGACATCCTAGCTTTGTCTCGAATTGATACAAACAACTGCCATTGGTGCCAAGTATCGCCAGAATTGATCGTCACCTTAGGAACAGCAAATTTAGATGCTCTTGCATGAATGTGGAACACGGGCTTCCATAAACGGCACTGCATGGTGCAATTTTGTTTGAGAATTTGAAACTGTTGGCGGATACGTGCATAGATACACTTGAGAGAGCCGATGGTCTGCCTATGAGCTTGCCCTGTGCTTGATGCGGGAAGCCAGCCAAAATTTGTTTGCCTTCCCGGAGCTTGGCGCATTGGAGACCACTCTGCGCCCCGTTACGTAGTCTCTGGCCTTCTCTATCTTTCTCTTTCTCCCTGTCTACTTAAACCTCTCAAGACCACATTTGGAACCGCAGCATCAGAATCTAGATCATCTATTTCTAGGCGATTAGCTTGGCTAGAACTCACCAGTATGTCTTCACACGACATAAGACAGCATGATCTTCCAATCGGCGAACCCGTGGGGTACGAACTAGAGATTGACTCTCGGCCAGAGCACTCGTCAGAATACCATGGCCTTTTTTCTTTTGGATTCACAGACTGACTTTTATCTTAGGCCTTATGCTAGCGAGATCTGCTCAATCTACTTCCAAAACACACACCATCCTCTTCGCATTCCCCGCCAGCTTCTATCCCAGAGCTCTACGCTTGCGGCCAAAGTCAAATCTGAGGGCGGAATCCCGACACTTCGTCTGTACGGCATCACGTATGATGCTGGCCATGTGCTTCTTCACTTTTTGGTCACCGGAACCTACCAATGCCTCAAACCACGAGGTAACACGACCGAGAATAAAGACACGTCCGAGTTTATCACGGCCGTTCGTGTGTATGTCACCAGTGCATCACTTGGCCTGCTATCCCTGCGTACTCTTGCGAGAAGAGAAATAGCACGAGTGGGCGACAAACTGAGCTTTTCTTCAATTATTGGGATCGTGGAAAATTTAGCGGAACTATTTTACAATCTCGATGGGCTAGTCGGGTATGTTGAATCTCGCACGGTTTCCTTCGTTGCGAACGCGACCCGCGCGACTGCGGACAAGCTCCTTACCGACATCGAGTCTTCCAAGACGCTCAGAAGCGTCCTTCTGAAGAGCATGATGTTACTGAAACTTTCGCAATTCCCACAGTGCCTCGGGCTATCGGTGGAAGGAGACATGGCGCAGGAAGCCGAGCAGTGTTCTGAGACGGTAATAAATATGGGATCCTGGAGTGGAAGAGAATCATAACTAATCGCGTATCTAGACTGCTACTAATGGCGTTTCTGCTAGCGGTAGTCCTACAGGTCCTATCTTGAATCTCGCCACCGCTTTAGAATTCGTGAGAACCACTGACTTGGAGTTGGCCATGAAGGAATCTGAAGAACGAGGCGTGATGGAATACCTTCATCTAGCTAAAGAAAGCGGGCACGGGCTCAAATTTGAAGAAGACGAGCTATTGCGCCTTCAGGCCAAGAAAGGCAAACTGAGCGAAAAGAACCAGAGGCGTCTTGAGATTCTGCTTGATAAGTGCTCAGCAAGAGCTGATGCTCTGAGAGCTGGACAAGTTGAGGAACCGACTTTCAAGGGAGCTAAATGTCTCACTAAGAATGCTGCCATCCAAGAAACTGGCCGTGGCTCTCCAGAAGACGAAGAAGCAAAGATGGCTAGGCTGGAGGAAGACCTTCTCGCGCTGATTCATAGCCGCCGTCATAGCTACAGAGCGTTGTTACAGCAAGACCACACGCTTCGATGTCTGCTATACAAGAGGGCAGGTATCAGAGATGAGGCTCAGGCTGATCCTGAGACCGAGCACCAAACGACTTGCCCCCGCAGCAGAGAGCAGCAGAAGCTAGTAGGACCATCACTAATCACCCCAATCCACAAAGGTGAGCCATCACAGTCCACAAATGTTGATAGATGGTTGTAGATAGTAATGACCGACTATTTTCTAGGCGATTCCCCTCCATTGAGACTGGGCTCTGGTCGTGATACATCCTTTGAAGCAGCCAGAACGACCCCATCTTTTGGACCTAACCAATTCGTAGTGTCCGGAGATCGTTCAACTTCTTCGAGCACAAACGGCATGGTGACTCCTGACTCAACTCAGGACTTCCTGAGTTTCATGCCCTGAGTGTAAGGACATTCCGGTATTCTGGATGTGGAAGGACCTGAGCCTAATATTCAGTAGGAATTGTGGTACTTGCAAGCGAATCCAGTTCTTCGTCCTGCAATACATGAGCGAACCTGGATGGCCTCAGCAACAGTGAAACTACGTCGATGGTATCTTAGTGGTATTGTTAGTGCCGGTTGTGGTAAAACGATGGGTCTTTAAAAACTTGGAAAGTGTTTTGGCGATTTCAGGAGATCGATAGCTTTGCAGATAGCTAAGTTACGAGTCATATAAGACAGGAAAGACATCGTGCTCAGTATTCACTTTTATCCGACTAAACACAAATGGATTCCTTACACGAGACCATCGATAGTCATTGTGCCTGTCTTTGTGATCATGTACTCGTTGACAGCAACGTCCTTGCCCGCTTCCTTGCCATATCCGGAAAGCTTGATACCACCGAAAGGTGATTCGGCAGCAGAGGAATTGCCTAAATTCTATGTCAGCTGGTGGTGGTTTTAACAGGATCAAAAGCTGTTACATACCCGTGTTGAGGCCTATCATGCCAGCCTCGAGGTTCTCATACAGACGCCAGATGCGGTCAGCGTTCTTTGTAAACGCATAGCTAGCCAAGCCCATGGGAGTATCGTTGGCCAACTTGACAGCCTCCTCCTCAGTTTCAAACTTGTAAAAGGCCGAGATGGGAGCAAAGCATTCCTCGCAGGATACAAGCGTCTCAGGGCTCATATCGGCGAGGATGGTTGGCTCGAAAAAGTAGCCGTCCTCACCTCCCTTTGGCGAAAGGCGATTACCTCCTGTAATCACCCGAGCGCCACGGGAGATGGCGTCTTTGACAAGTCGCTCAGCACGGTCGACGCTCTCAGGTTTGGTAACCGGGCCGAGCGTGGTGCCTTCAGCGGCACCGTGACCAACAACATAATTGGCAGTCTCCTCAGTAAAGCGCTTGATAAACTTGTCGTAGACTCCAGATTGCACGAGGAAACGGTTCACTGTGACACAGGCCTGACCAGCGTGACGCCATTTGAGGCCGACCAGCTCACGTAGTGCAGCCTCAATATCGGCGTCATCGAAAATCAGAGCTGGACAATTGCCGCCCAACTCGAGGACAACTTTCTTGAGATTGTGGCTGCAGTGGTTAGCAACAAGTGCTCCGACCCGAGTCGAGCCGGTGAAAGTGACCTTCTTGACGAGCTCGTGCTTGCAGAGAGCTTCACTGAGTGGCGGCGTGTTCTCCAAGCTGGTGGGCAAGATGTTTAGGACGCCATCCGGGAAGCCAGCCTCCGTCGCCAATTTTGCCAATGCTATGGCCGTAACGGGGGTCTCGGGTGAAGGCTTCACCACCATGGTGCATCCAGCTGCCAGCGCAGCCGCGGCCTTTCGCAGGACCATGGCCACGGGAAAGTTCCACGGCACCAGCGCAACAGCGACACCAACTGGCTGCTTGATAGTAAAAACACGCCTATTCGGCGCAGATGGAGTGAAGCAAGTTCCCTGGATCCGCTCAGCCTCACCTGGAAACCATCCGGTAAAGCTCAGAGCGTAGTCCATCTCTCCAATTGCCTCGGCGTAAGGCTTGCCCGTCTCATAGACTATCAGCGTTGCGAGGTCTGCCTTGTGCTCCCGGATGAGCGAGTCCCACTTGAGAAGCCATTGCGCGCGTGTCCGAGACGATATCTTTCGATAGGACTGGAATGCCTCATGTGCAACTTTGACGGCGCCGTCGACATCGGCAGCCGAGTTGTCCGTTACTTTGATCCACGGCTGGTTGGTTCCCGGGTCTACGAGCTGTGTCAGTTGCGAGCAAACGAGAAGCTGCTGGGCGATACTGTACCGAGGACATCAAAAGTAGCGCCGGACTGAGCGCTCGCCGTCTTTCCTCCGACATACGAGTCGGTGATGAGGAGGTCGGGACGGTTGAGCTTTAATTGCGTCTTGTTAGCCTCTGATGCAGCATCTCACGGGCCTGTGTCTCACCTTGAATGGTAGCTTGTATGCCATGACGTACTTTGCTCACGAACTAGAGGAGAATGCACAGACTGGATGCAGCGGAAATGTTGGAGCTCTAGAGGGGCTTAGTAGCTGTGCTGACCGATGATCCCGATCACATGTGTTAGTGATGATCTTTCCTATGCTGACGAGCCGGGAACCGGAGGTTGGGGTTCCTTGCCCCCGCCCGCCGATCATACTACGTACTTGATCCGTGCAGCACAAGGGTCAAAGTTACCTTCCTCGAGAGGTCCTGATTTGCAGTCCGGGTACTTGTAGCAGACACTTCGGCACCTGGTCATACAGCCGTCGGTAACTACGGTCTACTGGGAGCTATAACTGCAGCGACTGAGGCAGCTCAAGCCAGTGAGAAACCCATCTTTGACACAAACGCAATCATTACCCATAATTTATTACACCATGGGTCGCCTAGACGGAAAAGTCGCTATTGTTACGGGTAAGTTATCCGGCATTGATGCTTGTTTGGGCGAACTGAACCGGTAATTTTTAGGTGCCGCTGCGGGGTTCGGCGAGGGCATCGCCAAGCACTTTGTTGACGAGGGAGCCAAGGTGCTTGTTTGCGACATCAATGAGGCAGCTGGCGAGAAAGTGGCAGCGACGTCAGACTCGCTGGCGTTCCAGACCATGAATGTGAGCAAGGCCGCCGACTGGCAAGAAGCCGTCGACAAGGCGGTCCAGCTCTGGGGAAAGCTTGACATTCTCGTCAATAACGCGGGGACGAGCTATTCCAACAAGGTAAGCCAAGCACCCCCACTCTTGACCAGAAGCGAAGACACGCAGACTGACTAGGCATGCTAGAGCACCAACCTTGTAACCGAAGACGAGTTTGACAAGGTCATTAATGTCAACATCAAAAGTGTTTTTCTCGGGAGCAATGCTTTTACGGCTCAGATTAAGAAACAGGGCACAAAGGGGGCCATGATCAACATCGCATCCGTGGGTGCCCACCGTCCACGTCCCGGTCTGGTGTGGTACAATGCATCCAAAGCTGCAGTTGCAAATGTGAGTCCCTTATCGTCACACAAACGCCATCGGAAAAGAAAATATTCGTTGTATCTGACACGGCAGCGTCACAGGCCACCATGGGCCTTGCGGCAGAGTACGGCCCAGACGGGATCCGCGTCAACTCCATCTGTCCCCTGGCGACCATGACCGGGCTCCTACCGACCTTCATCGGCAAGGAAATAACACCCGAGGTGCAAAAGGCACTCGGAAACGTACCACTCGGGCGCATGGGTGAGATCCGCGACGTGACCAATGCTGCCGTCTTCTTGGCGAGCGAGGAGGCTTCCTTCATCACCGGCGTCAATCTCGACGTTGACGGCGGCCGCGCCATCTAGACAGGCAGGGATGTCCTTGGCATGTCCAGTTCCGCTGATTGCTGTCCGAGGGAGGATGATGGGCGCCCTGCGGATGCAGGGATCTTGAAACTTGTTGGTCGAAGATCATGTATAGCGGGAGCTGACTATTACATACAAGTTTGCTTAATCATATTATTGCATTTAGTAAGACGCCGAATAAAGTACTAAAAGTGTCCGAACTTGACTTGTGGAGAGGGTGCGTTGCAATGGCTGATCAACGGTGGAGAAGACGCCGACTCAATCCTCAAAGAAGCCGAGAGTTTAAAGTGAACTCAACCGATCCCGCAGTTGGTGCGGGGAAATGGGAGAGAAGAGACAAAAAGGCCTCACCGCAGCATGGCATTTGCAAAATATGCACCGTATGTAAGGGGACCCCTGAATGCGACTTATGCAGTCTGAAGATCGGTCATGTTCAACGTCGCAGAGCTAAAGACACAAAGTGGAGATTTTGTTGGTTATTCTCGGACAACATACGTGACAGGCAACCGCGGCAGTCCGGAAACACCTGTATTTTTTTTGGATTTTAGCATTGCAACCCTTGCGGTAAATCACATATCACTTATGTTTGCCATTGCCGAGTTATGGGTCGATGTGCTGGCAAAGAACATCTGTTGTCCTTGAGAGGGATTGGATGCGAGCCCATGTCTAAGTTTATGCAGGTTGGTTGAGCGATCATTCCTACTGCATGCGGACACGAATCACCAGACTGACGGTGAAACCTTTTGAATCTATTGCATATGTTCTATGACTCTGTTGCTGGTGGTACGAAGAAAGACAGTGCATCAACTGGAATGGGTATGTAGACGATTGGATGGCAGAACGACACGAATGTGGCACAACTCTTTTGCAGCGCTGAATGAGGCCAGCCATGATGGTAACATAATGAAAGACGGAAGTTGCCTCCTCTAGCAGAAAGAAAAGCATTTAATGCTTGGACTCGGCCTCCTCGCGGCTGGAGCTGGACCCGGCATCTTCACGGGCGCTCTCGAGGCCCTTGTTCTCGACGATGTTGCGATTAGCAAGCTTCTGATCCACAGCCGCTCTCTCTTCATCGGTCGCATCGGTAATATGCACAGCAACCTCATCACCGAACTGCTTGCCAATTTCCTCCAGAGACAACCTGGCTGTCTCGGGCCAGAAGAAGTAGATGGCGGGGACAAAGAGAACGCTCCAGCAGATGACGAGGAGGAAATACTTCCACCCCACCTCTGTGAAGCCGATGGGTGCGGTTTGGAGCAGAATAATGGTGGCTTAAAACGATTAGTAAAGAACTGAGACATTCCGAGTTACGGACTTACCGGCAAACTGCCCGAACAACGAAAAGCCAATACCGATCGATCGGATCTCGGTTGGGAAAATCTCCGAGACATACAGATACATGGTGGTGTTGCAGAAGGTTCCTTGGAAAGCAAGATACAAGAACATGAAGAGCACACCGATAGCGTTTCCGGCCTTGTTGTCGGTGCCGGCATACAACGAGATCATGGCTGAGTAGACGGATGTGGTGATGATGATGCCGATAAACCCAGTGATGTACATCTTTCGACGCGAATTGACCTTGTCGTGGAGCCAAGCACCACCGGGGTTGTAGATGAGACCGGCGGTGGTAAGCCAGAGAGCTGACAGCAGGAGAGGCATGTAACCAGTCTGGCCCAGGCTGGTGTAGAGGATGACTGCATAGTTGTTCTGTCAATTGTTAGCGTCGAGTCTTCCCATTCCAACGAAATCAACTCACGATGATGAGAGGGCCGCCAAACTCGGCACCCCACTGCGTCAAGAAGCCAATGATCATGCGCTTGCGGTAGCTCTTCTTCTGGATCACGGCCTTCCAAGGACTGCCACCATAAGCCGCCAGCTTCTCAGCATCAAGCTGGAGCTGCTTGTCAATCTGGTAGAACTCCTCCTTGGCGACGAGATCCTCGGGGTCATTGGGAGACTTTCGGAGTCGGACAAGAACAGACCAAGCCTCTTCTCTGTGGCCCTTGGACATGAGCCAGCGCGGCGAGCGAGGAACCCAAGGTGAGCCAAGGAGGAGAACCAGAGGCGGGAAGACCTGGAGCGCAAGAGGGAACCGCCAACCAAACTCCTGGTTCTTGGAAAAGAAGACGGCGAATCCGATCCATGAGGAGAGCATGTAGCCAAACACGAGGAAGATGGCGTGGTGACCGACGAGCCAGCCGCGGGCAAAGGGACTCGACATCTCGGATAGATACATGGGCGTTACGGTGGCCATGAGGCCGACGCACATCCCCATGATCCATCTACCCGCCTGGAACATGCTGCAAGACATAGTCAGTTTTCATTCATCAACGCAGGCTGTGTGAATCTTACGCGAGGTTTTGGGCCGCGCATTGGAGGATACCACCGAGAATGCCAAGTGCGCAGCCAAACTGGATGCTTCGCAGACGGCCAAAGTAGTCGCAAGACCACATGAGGATAAGGCAGGCGACAGCGCCGCCAGCTGAGAAGAGTCCATTTGCTGTCGCAATTGCTGGTGTTGTTATGCTGTCGTAGCCTGGCTCACCATCGGTTGGCAAATCGAAGAAGGCGTACCAGCCCGGCTGGCCGATGGTGCTGCCGATGATTGAGGCGGCATATCCATATGTCTGCAAGTCATTTAGCAATGCAGAAGGGATTGCTGTGATGGCGTCAACTTACAGTGCCTCCGAGCGCGACAAAAGCAATTACAAGCCGGTTGTACAAGCTCGTCTGGTTCCCCGTCTGCGGCATGGTCGGCGACAGCAAAGAAACGTGCGTTGAAAGATGCAAAAAGAAAACAATGAGAAAAATCGAACTCAGAGAAAAAAAAAAGCCTCAGACAAGTATCTTGAAATCAGCAAGCAATCACTCTTCAGCCGCCATGTAACATTAGGTCGACGACTAGAAGCGGCTCTGTCGATCGTCAGGTAGACGGTCGCGACGGTTCTTTTGAACCGGCAGATCTCTACCCGCCAAGCAGCCCCTAAGACAACCTTGACGGTATGCGCCGCTCCCCCACTGATCTCCGTTGTCCTTAGGATGAGGGATAATTTATGCCGATCTGTTGCCGGGCTGAGACCCTGCCAAACAAGCACCGACATGATGCATGTATGTAGCACCAACACCAACGCCATGTAGCAACGCTTCAGCCGGGACTTGGAACATGGAAGGTCGAAGCGTGGCACCACCCAGGTGGGTCAGACGATGCCCATGCGCAGAGTGGCTTGTTTAGTTCAGCTTCCAGACTGACAGCTTGCATACATAACGATGCCCTTGAGTGAATGCCTTCTCGCCACTGTCTCATACCTACATCGTCTTTGATTGGCAACCAAACTGTGCGACAAGATGGACCCCTCATTCATGGAAAAGAGCTGGGACGAACTCCCCGACCCGAAGCGTGTGTGGGTTGGGAAGCCCGGCAGCCGCGAGGAGGGACTCGGCAGACTTGTCCTACTTACTCCCGAGAGAGTGGCAGAGGCGGCCAAGACGCAGATCAAAACTGGTATCCGCGTAAACCTTGGATGGGACCTGAACAAGCTTGAGTATGCTTGCTTCAACCGTCAGCCGTGCGAGCTCAAGATGGTGCCGCTACTTGACGGCGTGGCTTTTGATGATATTTACGTTATGAATCCCCGTTTGTCGCCCAAAAATCACTGCTGCTCATACATTTAGCATACTAATAATAAATCACAGAGCAGAGCAGTCAATGGGATGGGTTGCGACATTTTTCCATGCCTCGTGAAGAGGGCAGCAAGGAACGTGTCTTTTACGGCGGAACTACTAAAGAAGAGATTCTGGATCGTTCTAGCGACCGTATTGGTATTCAGCACTGGGCCCAAGAGGGCATCACAGGTTCGTACACTCAAACAGGTCAAGCAAACATTGAACAAACTGATCATTTTCCTCACAGGCCGTGGGGTCCTGATTGACTACGCATCGTGGGCAGAAAAGAAGGGCATCAACTACACAACCTTTTCACTGCACGAAGTCAAACTCAGCGACATTCTAGAAATCGCCAACGAATGCAACATCACCTTTCAGCGAGGTGACATCCTTCTGGTACGCATTGGTGTGATAAAGGAGTGGGAACACGCCATGGATACTGAGGCCAAGAAGGCTTATGCAGCCACCACAAGCCCTCAGCATGCAGGAGTCGAAGGAACCATGGACGTGCTCAAGTGGGTGTGGAACACGGGCTTCGCGGCCGTTGCCGGAGACGCCATCAGCTGGGAGGTTGGTAGGATATTCAGGGGTCTAGATTAAATGGCTGACACACTTCTCAGGTGTACCCTCCTCGACCGGGAAAGATTCTGATGCACGAGTACATGCTGGCGGGTTGGGGGATGCCAATTGGTGAGTATCCGCTTCGGTCCATGTTCTAGAAGGTACTGACATTATTTCCGTAGGCGAAATGTTTGACTTGGAGCGGCTCGCAGAAACATGCAAGAAGCTGAACCGCTGGACCTTTTTCATCTCGTCCACGCCGTTCAACATGCCGGGTGGCATCTCTTCGCCACCCAATGCACAAGCTATTTTCTAGGTGGACAATAGGTTGGAACTTTCGGTCCATAGCTGCAAAGATTGCGCGTCCGTATAAACGTTGCCTATAAGATGTAGAATAAGTAAAAAGCAAATATCATCACCTTTGTACCTTGCATGAGCAACCTCTTTGGCTGTGTCGAGGCCACCAACTTTGAGGCCCAGATATATACAGGGATCATTGCGTAACTGTCGGTTTGATCCTTCGAACCATTTCATCGACCGAGGGAACAGAGGAGAGATTCGCGAGGCGCGTTCACAGACCTGACATGTGCGAGGTTGGCGACAAGCCCCCTGGCTGACCCGACCGGCAATCCCTCCTCGGGCCGAACTTGACAGGGAACAATGATTTGCCAGCTCGAAAACAGGCCCCGTTGATTCACGACAGGGACTAGGATAATGCCGAATTACTGAAACTCCACAATTGACCAATACGGATGTGACGAGATGGCCTCGGTGGGGGGATCTACGGTTGGCCCGTTGAAGAATATCCCCGCAACCCGCATTAGCCCAGACAATCCTTTCCATACCGGTGCCTGGTTGCGAAGGCCTGACGATCATCACAGGCCATCACCGAGTCGAGATGATGCAACAGTTGCAGCGCCGTTAACGCCGAGCCGCCAAAATGACATGTCCTTATATCTTGACAGCTTTGCCACTCTCTTGTGAACCTTGTCTGGAAGTTAGCTGGGCTTAGAGGCGACGAGATCTTCAGGAGAGTGGCTCTTAGCTCATGTCATAAGTATTCAAAACCGGGGAATGCCGTTGCATCACCTGAAGCCAAGCCGGGATCAGCTCCAGTGTCGAAAACACGGCGGCCGACTTTGAGGCCTTTCTTTGGAATCTCGTCACAAGCTTGGCAAGCCTCAACGAGATGTGATGTAGACTTTGCTTTTGCCACCGTCTCCTTATTCCCCGTGACCGTTACGCTTCAACGGCCAGCCACAATGTTCCAGTGATGTGGTAGGCCAGCTGCATGCAGGAACATACGTTACTCATCAAAGAAACCTGCAAGGGGGAGCTTAATATGATGCCATCCGCCAGTCCGGGTGCATCCCCCACGCAATCACTGCTCCGAATTTGGCCTATGAGCTAGAGAATCTGTGTGAATCAGCCACCATAGGATTCAGGCAGCACACAGAGAACATCAGGGATGACTTGAGACCGGCGCCGTTGGCCCCCGGTTTACGATGTGGAACTCTCACCATGCCCGATGTCCAATGTGATATGGTACTCTGCAATGCTTTTTTCTTTTGTTCTCGTCATAAGCCCCCGGCTCCATGCAAGTGCGAAGATCCTTGGTCTCGAAAGGGATTTATGAGGCCCCATATTATCCGTTACGGGAAGGTTGATGCAAAACGGTCTCGGACGTAAAGCTCCTCTTTTATGGTATTAATCTCTGCCGTCGAGTGTTTGGAAAGATTGGCCCCTCCAAAGTCTTGATCTGGATCCATTTTACACAAGTGTTCCTCTTTCCAGCTGTCTGGTTTTGTCTCTTATTGGTGTCAAAATTTCCGTTCCGAATCTTGTTGATTTTACGCGACGAAGCAACGCAGCCATGGTGAAGCCAGCGATGGAGCCGCCGGAAGGCATGGAGTCCAACTTTGACAACCCAAATCGCGAGATGTACTACATCTGTATTGTCTCTAATGCCATTGCTATCCCCGTGTGCACAGTCTTTGTCTTTTTGAGATTTTGGGCTCGTCACCGGTTGTCGATGCGGCCACAGGCAGATGACAGTAAGCTCAGACACTCTTAGGTCTTTATCAACACACTGGCTAAACTCTACAGTTGCTTGCATTATCGGATATGTGTGTCCAACCTTTTTGTGATCTAACTAGTTGATGTCTTCTGACTTTGGAAAAGATTGGTTTTATGGGATACTGCACAATCTGCCTCTTGAGTAAGTAGCCCACGATAGCCAAACTTGACACCTCTAACTTGATGGTTTCAGTGCTGAGATATGGCGGTGGCCTACACCAATGGGACGTTCCAGAGCCGCTTCTGGCTCAGTATAACCAAGTAAGAGACCCCAGAATCTTCTCATCAACACTGCCCCTCACATTGTTACAGACTGTTTACGCCACCATGGTGAACTACGGCCCAACAGTCTTTGCCATCAAGGCAGCTATCCTCCTATTCCTCGCGAGGATCTTCTCCCCCTACAAGACCTACGTTAAGTGGATATATGGCTTCCTCGGCGTCATGGCCATCTACTACGTCGTCATGCTGTTCCTCAAGATGTTCATCTGTCGACCGATATCCATGTTCTGGGGCGCCACCACCGATGGCGAATGTTTCAACCAAAGACTGCTGATCCTCATCGACAACATCATTAGTCTCATTAGCGATATCGTTGTTCTCCTCCTTCCTTGCCCTTTGACAAAGAAGCTTCAGGTTGGACTCATGGCCAAGCTCAAGATCGGCGCTGTCTTTGGGGTGGGAGGCATCGCCTGTATTTTCGGCCTTGTTCGACTGGTGTTCATCATTCAGAATGGAGAGAGCCCCGACCAGACCTACGCTTTTGTACAAATCAACCTCACAGGGCAAGTAGTATTCATCCCCATATCATCGTCTTACACTGACACTTTATAGCATCGCTGAGTGTGGCATTGGAGTCGTGTGTTCCTGCTTCCCCTTCCTGCCCATGCTGTGGAAGTCAATTCTCCACAAGGACAAACCAGGCTATTCTTCCAACTACTCCAAGTCGCAGTTTGAGATGATGAGCTCGTCCCAGAAGAGGTCTCGAAACACCACACAGAACCCATCAAGCATCCACTTCAAGGATGAACTGGACAGCGATGAAAACAATCTCATTAACGGCGGCAAGTCGTACGTTACGACAAGGGTTCGTGTCGGAGATGATACCACTGAGAGGGGCAGTGCAAGTGGTGGGAGCAATAGCTTCAGGCCTAGCTTTGACGATTCACACATTGTTCGGACAGTTGAGGTTCGCCAGTATGAGGAGCGTTAGTCTCATTCAATCTTGTATTACTAAGAGTAAAGATGTCACGCAGGCTTAGGATGAGTTCCCTATCTGTTCAAAAAGTATTTGAGAATCACGCATGTACTTCAAATTTGACCCAGGTCGATAAAATCTCATTCATCTTTGAGGTTCAAATGCTTCACCAGGAGATGCTTTGGCACTTCGATCCCGAAAGCCTGACTGAGGCCACAGTGCCATGACGTAGATAGCACTCCATTGACTAAATGTGAATGGTGTAATTAATCGCACGTAAGGATAGGACCTGAGGAATTGAGTGCACAAGGAACAGGAAGCAATTTTGGCTGTGTAGGGTGAGAATATGTACATGGAATACTCATAGGTGTTTATCAACACCCAGCCCCCCTTTCCCCATAGGTAGAAGAACGATGCAGATACCTATTTCCCCGACTTTGCCTCAAAAGGCCCATCCAGACTCCATTCCCCAGTCAAATTGCGACTCCCATCCGCCGAAAGAATGGCAATCTTCTCCACGGAAACTCCAGACTTGTATCCGAAAGTACCGGAGGCGGTCAATGTGTCACTGTTCCAGGAAAACTTGATCTCCGACGAATCGCCCTCCAAGCTCTCGCCGTCATCTAGCACCAAAGACCCCTCCGCATGGCCGTCTTGATCAAGAGCCACCACAAGAGTAAAGCTTTTCTCACGAAGCTCGGTCGTAGTGTTTGCTGATTCGCTTCTCAGCGGCAAGACAGTTCCGCCGCGGATGTATACAGGGATCTCGTCAAAGCCAACGCTCTCCAATGTGATCTCTTCACCATTGCCGCGAACAGCCTCATGAGTCCAAAAGTCATAGAAGATGTCGTCTGGCAGGTAGAAAGTCACAGACTCTGCGTTATCATCCACGACAGGAGACACTAGCAAAGAATCCCCAAGGAAGAATTGTCTGTCAATGCCAAATGTGTTGCTGTCGGACGGGTAGATGAAGAATAAGGGATTGACGCTCGGTGCTCCGGTTGAGCTCGCTCGATGCAGCGCGGTGTAGATGTAATCCAACAACCGGTATCGTGCGTCAATCGCCTTTTGGGCGACTTTGGTAACCGACTCCCACAGGTAAAACTCTTGATTCTCAGCAGAAATATCGGCGTGGTTGCGGTAGAAGGGCATGAATGCCCCAAGCAAAGCCCAACGACTGCACATATTCTCCTCCGCCTTGCCATTGAAACCGCAAACATCGGATCCCACCATAGGATAGTTGTGAATGGCACTAAATCCAAGCATCTGGGCTATAGAGATCCGGTAGTCATCCCAGTTAGAAGCGTTGTCGCCAAACCAATGGGCAGCCCATGCGCTAGAGTGCAGGAAGGTTGATCTAGTCAGGACAAAGGGGCGTTTTCCCGGTCTTCTCTTGACCATGGCGTCATATGTTGCCTTGACCATAGTTAGCCCGTAGAGACTGTGAGTATCGTACTGTCGGGTGCCATCATGGTTCGTAATGTTTGTCCAGAGGGTGTTGTCACTGAGGTCACCGAGTCCGTTATTAATGGCATACGGCGGGTTAAAGTAGTCTCTATCCGGGATGCCCATTCCGATTTCACCATCGCCATCTTGTCGCTTTGTGACAGAATTGTTTGGCTGGAAACTATCCGGGAAGCCAGGAATCGGTCGCCCCGAGTTGGGCCGAGGTGGATTGGAAGGTGGTGGAGGTGTGTTGGTGTCTGCAGCGTGCTTTGCAGGATCACACGAAATATCGGGGCAGAAGTTGGACACCTCGTTCATGTCGTTCCAGACGCCATCGATATCAAGGCCGGTCTCGGAGTTGAAAAACATCTGAATCTCGCTTACCCACCAGTCATGGCCTTCCTTCGAGTGATAGTCTGGCCAGACCACCTCGCCTGCCCACTGCACACCGCGATAGTCCGAACCATCATCGGCCTTGAGGAAGGCTTCTGCTTCTTGACCTCGCTGGAAGGACTCATAATCGCTGTCCGTGCTGATTCCGGGATCGAGCATCATGACCCAATGCTGCTTGCGATCATGCAGCGTATCGACAAGCTCGCGCATTGTGTCCACGGGGAAGCGCTCTGGATCCGTCGTGAAATCTTTGCGGAGATCCATGTAGTCAATATCACCCCACAAGACCTCAAGTGGGATACCAGCTGTCGAATAGTTTCCAACGACTTCGGCCAAAACAAAGACGTCGTAGTAGCCGTACTTGGCTTGATGAAAACCCAGAGACCAGTAGGGCATCATCGCGGCCAGACCAAAGGCTTCAGCCTGTTGCTTGCTGACATCAGTTGGACTGGGGCCCGCAAAGAAGTAGAAGTCGAGAACACCCCCAATAGTGTTGTACTCGAGATAACGCTTATTATCGGATGTGGTGTTAAAGTTGATATCCATACCGTTGGAGTTCAGCAAGAGGACGCCATGGCTTCCGGACTCCCGGTGGTCAAGATACGTAGGGTGGCTACCATAAAGGTTCGTGTTTCGGGGGATGAAAGGTGCCTCTCTGTTCCAAAGAGTTCTCTGATAAGAAGAATCCGTGGGAACTCGGAATGAGTCGGAATGCTCCCCGAACCCATAAATATTCGGATCAGCTGGGAGAGTTGTCCTCAATCGGATGTATTGGCTCTCGAAGATCAACTGCTCACTGCTTGTGTCGAACAGTACCTCATCTGAGTCTCGTCTAGAAACTGTGAAAGAGAATGGTTCCTCCTTGAGAGCGAAAACGAGATCGGATTTTGAGGCTGATCCCTCGCCTTGCTCAGGTCGAGGGATAATTGATTCAGGAATCTGGTAAGCTTGCTGTTCTGCATCGTAAATAAAGACATGCAGCCGTTGGTCTATGTTATACATAAGTTAGTTGTCATTAGTATAGCAATTGCCTTTGGTCTCACCTGTCTGGTACTCAACAACCAACTTCAGGTCTTTTAAGTCTTTGCCATAGACATCACAAGCGTCGCCAGCCAGGGTGAGGTCAGCCGTGAGCCCGGAATCCGACTCCTTGACATTGGACGCCTTGTACCCGGGGCAGTCGTCAACCGAGGCTGCGTAGGTAACGGCGCCAAACAACAAGAAAGGTTTTAATACTCTCATGACTGCTTGAAGAATGCGGGCGGGGAGAGCTGGGGAGTTGAGGGCCTTGAAGCCTTTATCATGCTTTTAGACTGCACCTCCCTCCAATCCCATGACGATCCGAATTAAACGACATCCAATTAATCATTCGGTCCTATTTCTGTCAGATGACATCTATGAAAGTGAAACATGTATGCTGTAGGATTGCGGGGAATCTGGGCAATGCAACCTCCAGCGTCAGCATAGAGGGCGCTTGACCAATCCGAGGCCCTGTCTGCAACCCAGGAACGAGCGGTAGATGTATGGGACCTGGTAATTTGGAGTCCGAGGCACATTTTGTGTTTTCTAAGCTTATCCTACGGACACTCTGATAGGACATGCTGCAGGCTAAATGACGATCAACAGCTCACTATGCTTAGTCCTGTTTCCGAGTCCGAGGAGCTTACATTATGGATATAGTAGGTGTCATTGAGGCCAAGCATCGATCTGCTTGATCATCAAGACTTATTAACAAATAAATGCCAAATCTCCCAATCGAGACTCTCCCGATTAACATAGTAAATTATTTGTTTCGCGTCAAAGATCTCGGGACTTTACACCAACCGTGATAACTGCCGAATCACGGACGAGATAAATATCAGAGCAAGCTGGTGGGCAAATTACATGGCGGCTTATTTACCAATGACGAACGGGTCGTTGAACGATAGATCTTTCAGCGCCTGCAGCGACACCTACAGTTTGCAAGTGGAGATATGGGCTCAACAATATCCAGAAAACAGAAACGACCATTTATTTCTTCCTAACTTTCCAAAAGCTAAACCAACAAATGTTCCGTATCTTGTGCTTTCAGTTGCATATACTGCATCGCGGATCTCATCAACTGATCCGCGTTCTCCTGCACAGTCATGTCGGCAGGCTCCTGACCGTTTCCAATTTGTTTGATCTGTGCCATGGCAGCCGTCATGCGCTGAAGAAGATCGTCTTCTTCAAAGACCAACTTCATGGCACCCAAGACTTGCCTCTCTTGGATGTCCAGTGGCAATCGCGGCTCTTGGCACGCCACCCGTCCGATGCCAACACCGTCAATGATGTCGAGCGAGCGAACCATGCCCGCGACAGTCTTGTAGCCCCCAGTTGAGTAGACTTTGATGTCGCCCTTTAACGCCTTGACAATCTCCTCCGCCTCAACAAGAAAGTAGTTTTCGCGTTTGCGGTTTTCTTCCTTGACGTGAGCGAAGGCCATCTTTTCGTAGTTTCCGCCCGAAAGCTCGATGAAGTCGAAACGGGCCTCTTCTAATGCCGCGCACAACTTCTTGACGTCCTCGAGTTGGATACCTTCGGAGGTGTGCTCGACCGCGTTGACCTTGACACCCAGAATAAAGGTCGAGCTTACACGTCGGCGGATCTCCTTCTCGATCTCTAACAAAAGCCTAGATCGGTTCTCAATACTACCGCCGTACTCATCGGTTCGCTTGTTGGTACGGGGCGAGAGGAATTGGGCAATGAGGTAGCCGTGAGCGCCGTGCAGCTCCATGCCGTCGAAGCCTGCCTTCTCAAGATACTCTGCCGCATGAGCGAAGCCGTCGATGATGTGCTTGATATCGTCCTTAGTTGCTGCTCGTGGGGTGGCGTAATTGCGTCTAGTAGACGCGTTGGTCAAGGCAATATCGGATGCACTGACGGGTTCCGGCTGTAGCCAGTCTTCCACTTGACGACCACCATGTGTGACTTGAGCAACAATAAGGTTTCCGTTTGCCTTTGCGCCGGTGGCCAATTCCTTGAATGCCTCGAATCGGGGTCCCTCGAATGGGTCAGTTACTGAGATGACAGGGTTGCCAGGCGCTTCGAGATTGACGCCGTCAATGGCGATATTCCCTGTCAAAATTACCCCCCATCCACCAGCACCCCAGTTTTTGTATAGGGTAATGAGTTCTTGTGAAGGAACACCACGAGCGGATACGTCCTTGGGGTCCCAGCTGGCCAGCCTCTCTGACATGGCTGCTTTGAGAAATCGATTAGGCGAGGTACGTCCCGAGAACGCAAAGTTGAGCGGCTGGAACAACGGGCCAGCATCTGTAGCATCTGTACCGTGTCTCGGAGGAGCCATGATGGTTTGGATTAGAATATGAGATGATTGGTGATGTTCTGGAGTTGTTGAGAAGCTTGTCCGCAGTACTCCAGTTGGATTGTCACGAATTTTCGTACTTCTTTTATATCATGTAAACACCCCTGTTAAACTGCAAACACTAAATAATTTCAAAGCCCCCAGACGGCCCTAACGGAGATTAGGAGCAACCCGACAGTCTCGGCAGACTGGGGGCATTTGGGCAACGTTAGCTGTGAGCCCACTATAAACGGGTCCTATGCCACGAGCCTCGGCAGACAACCCGGTGGACCAGGAAGCTGAAACAATTGAGCCCATCTTCAGTCGGGCAGATGTTGGTCCGAGGGAACGGCAGAAGGTCGGATGTTGTCCCGAAGCCGCCAATAAATAAACTAACGTTACCCTCTTGGCCAGAGCATCGAAACAAGTTCATGGGTCGCTACCCGCTCCTTGGTGTTGTCCGGTTGGTCGATTCGTTTGGTAGCGCAGCCCACCCTTGTCACTCTACGCCGACTGACATGCCATCTGAGTGGATTGATAAGCGGAAGATGTGGCTCAAGCTCGGCGAAGATTCAGGAACGGGTTTGTGGACGAGCACGAGCCCGGAGCTTACCAACACCCAACTAATAGCTTATACAGCCTGACGTACACCTATTGCTCTTTCTAGAACTCCAGGTGCAGGGTTACTGCGAAGTGTAGCCAATCCGCACCAAGTGATAATATGCATGAACACAGCAAACACATATCCACGGAATAACCCGTTCAAAAGGAAAGGCGTGCACAGAGGTTCCAGCAACCTGAGAAGACCAAAGTCCCAAGATTGTCGCATTTACTCTTTTACGGGCTGAGCTAGGATGATCTTCTGCAGATTTCGATCCCTTTCTGCCAAGGTCTCCGGAGTTGGCCGCCCATAAGCTTCCTCTGTTTGCTTTGAAATCTTTTCCGGCCAGTCCTGGGTATCTGTTGTTGCCTCTGCAGAGCCGGCAATGCTTGTCCCCTTGAAGCTCACATCTCCTGCATCATCCCAGCATGCCTCCATGGTCCCGGCTAGATGGTGCATGAAGGCTCCTATTCCACCCGCTCCACCTGCGCTGTTGTACGTTCTGAAAGGGCCAGCCACGGCCCATCTTGGTGCCAAGCTGCCCTCCACGATAGTATCCAGGTCCTCCACTGACACGACGTCGTTGGCGACGAGGTGGCATGCTTCGCGGAAGAGCGCAAAGGCCAGTCGGTTACCAACGAAGCCTTGCGTCTCCTTCTTGATCCACACCGGACGATGGCCCGAGCCAAGACCCTTGAAATAGTCAATGGCGAATTGCGTTCTTTCTGGTGTGGTAGATGGTGAGGGTACAACCTCTATTAGTGGCATAATATGTGGCTGACATCTCGTCAGTCCTGAAGAGTTGCGTATTGACAGAGCAAAACAATACTGACCGGGTTAAAGGGATGAACCACAAGCACCCTCGACTTGTCCTCCAGATGCTCAACCTGCTTTGAAGCCCGTATACCAGATGTCGAGCTCCATAGATGGGCGGTCGCCGGCGCACACTTTACTACACTAGCCCAGTTCGACTGTTTGAACTCGATGCTATCCGGGCCTTGCTCTTGCACGATTGTTGCGCCTGAACATGCTTCTTCCACCGAGGAACAGATAACAAGCCGGCCGGTGGAGATCAACTGCTCGACAGAGAGGGCCTCACCCGTCTCTAATTTGGTCGAGTCAAGATACACGGGCAATAGGGAAGAGATGTGTTGTTCCAGGTCTTCTCGCACGTCATATAATCGTAGGCTGGCGTCAGAGTATCGGAGGTGCAATGCGGCAAATGAGAGGCCGATAGTGCCCAGCCCGATGAGGGCGATGGTATGCCGCCCATGCGATTCACTCATGTTGAAGAGAGTCTTGCTGTAAACTATTCAGTCGGTCGTCTTATTGTGTCTTAAATGCTGCATGCCATGTCTAGGGAGGGGGATCATGGTGGTGGGGAAGAGGGGAAGCCTCATCCGAGGTTCAACTCGAAGCCCCAGTGGATGGAACACATTCTTCTCCACAATTCTGTTCAACCAGTTTGTCTCCGTCAGCTACAAAGAATATTTGCGCTTTATACTCACGGCATGTGTAATATTCTCCCACTAAAATATGACGAATTAAAATCTCTACCGAGTACCGAGTATCATGGGGACCCCCTTAATCTGAAGCATTTATAGTAAATAGGGCGGCTCCATTTACCCGACCAGGCCCTTGGACAAAGTAATATACTTATTTAGTTGACAGTACAAATAAGAAGAGGCCAATTGCTACTTGATAATGGAAACCCACGGGAGGGAGGACCTGCCTTAAGAAAGACATAACACGAAAGTACAGTAGGGTGGCATTATACGGCTTCTTCCTGACCGGCAAACGCAAATCAACTCGGACCAAGCTCCTTCCATGCCGTGTAAAGTGTTTGCTTCCAAGGATAAGCTCCTGTCATGTGGTGGTTGGGGTTGTTATTGAACCACTCTACAAGTTGAGAATCGCCGATGCTTTTATACATGTGCATTGCTCCCCATCATGCCACAATAACGATTGCGAATCGCAGTAATCCATAAAAACCCGTATTTGTTTTTGGATAATACAACTACCCATACCACCACAAGAGGCGCATTGTGGTATTCTTAGACGAGGCATTGCGATTCGGTAGCGTCGGCTATCAAATAAACTACCTACGGGAACGAGTAAACTATAGCAATCAACGATTAGACACCATTCAGCCAACCAGGCCCCGTGCTTCTTGCAACCAATCCGATTTTTCTCTTGCCCTTCACCAAGTTGACACATGATGCAGTCGTTTACCAAATCCCAAGATCGAAGTCTGGAGTTCCAGGGATGGAGCATCGTAGGCATTCCTCGCTTGTGCCAGGAGTTACTGGCCTGTCCCACTCGGAAAAGGGAGAACCGTCGCCACCTTCTGGGGCCAAAAAGTCATCCTCCCAGCCGGTACAGGAATTGTTCTCAGAGTCTCCCTGGGGCATCGCCGTCTCAGCAGGATCCGGGATTTGTTTCGAAGAAGATGCTTGACAGTAAGTGGTTAGCCACGGTAACCCAAAGTTATCCACTTATAGGTACTCACCCTCAGAGTGACTGGTCTTAACTGCTCCCCATACCAGACCCTTCCTGTCGGCTGCGAGCTCGGGAGCTGGTGGAGTATCCTTAGGCGTAGAGAAAAATCCCAACGAACCTCTTTTCGCCCACTTCTTCTCCAGAAGATCCAGAATTTGGCCGTCCTCTGGGAAAAGCCTTCCTAGAGGGGTCCCTTGAGCTAGGATTCTGCCAAGCTTTGCCTCATACCGCATCGTCTTGACATCTTCACTCTCCACAGGAAGTGTACGATTGTTTTGCATAAACCAGAGCCTCTCATTCCATACCCTCTGTCTCTGAGCATGTTCCTTAATATCGCGGATCCTTTTAGTAAAAGCTCTCTTGGCGGCCCAACTTTGAAGGAGGCGAAGTCGAAGTTCATCTCTGTAGATAAACTTGCCTTTCTTACTCGCCTTTCTTTCCAGTAGCGTCTTGATCTCTGCCTCTTCACGGAGTATCTCTTCTTCGGTAGCATCGGAGGCGGACTGGCCAGTTTGCTTGCCAGGGTACTCTCGTGGTTGCCCCAAGGCACCCTCTAGACTCAACCCGGGATTTGTTTGAACCGCGCTGCCGGGGAATTCATCGGTGACAATCTTGACTGACTCCAAAGGAGCAAGTTCCTCACTCACAGTCTCAGGAGGGATGCTGCTCTGCGCAGACAGTTCGGCAATCTTGCTCTTTAGAGACAGCTCGGCAATTTTCGACTGCACCATGTTCTTCAACAGTACCTGGCCAAGTGTCTTGGGTGACTCGAGCTCCTTGGGTACTTTGTTGGGGTCTGTGTTGAAGGCATCGGCCGCAAAGAAGAGCATGCGGTTCTCAATATACTGGGCGATCCTGGGGAAAGTTGCAAGGGGCAGCTTTACTGCATCCATCATGTCAATAATTGAGGGCAAGCTCAACTCATCTCCCCAGTTCATTATTTCCATCTCTACCGCGTCTCGAAGAACTGGAAACTGGAGATGGTTGGCCGCGATGCAGACGTGGAGAGCTGTTGTGAAACCGTATTCATGGCTCCATGACTCAAGGGATCGATAGGTCCCAGACACCAGCCAGTGAATAATGGCATGGCCAGCCTCATAAGGTATTCCGTGGAGATAGACCTGGCCAATAGAATTATCATGCGTGCCGCTTGAAATAGTAGATTTCCAGCTCTCGGGGAGGAATTGCAGCGGAACGTAGAGAGGGCCGCGAAATTGGTGGTGTTCGTCTCGGAAGTAGACAGCGCAAGGTGGGCTGGCATAAGGCCTAATAACATGGTCAGTTGCGAATAGTACAACAGAGTGAAAAGTACTAACGAGTCGTCGGGACGTGGATCTATACCTAGTCCACCCACAAGGGGTTCGGAGGCAACGTCTCTCGTCGAGGGCATCTTGGGGATTGCTGGAAGCGGATTGGGGAGGCTGGAGGAGAAAATTGTTGTGTGGGGAGTGAGGTTGAGGGACGAGAGCAGTGGTATCATATAATCCTCCAAGCTAACTTTGCTTCTGCAATATGTACCTTGTTGTCTCCGAGCAAGAAAGGTTTTGGTTCGCGTCGTGCATCCTCAGATGCAGATGGTCACCATCTCAATAGCCATTTCTCCTCGTTGTCCGCTTTCAACCGTCCGTCACGCCATCTATCACACTTCTGCGAGCCATTATCTTTGGCTATCTCTGTTTTTGTCCATCCATGATCAAAAGTGCGGCCTTTAGTTTAGTCCTTTTGCGTCTCTCTATTTTCATTACCCTGCCCTTGGATTGGTGTCATGGAATAACTCTGAAGGAAAGGACACGTCGACTGCATAAAATAAGCATATCGCTTGGCGTGATTCCATGCAAAACTGCACCTTGTCAGAATAGCCCTTCCAAGGTGACATCTTACACTCTGGAATGGCGTGACTTGCTCCCATTACCCGCCAACGACAGTTTCACTTGCAGATATTTCATCCTTCCGTGTTTCCTGAGCACGGGTAGCAAACAGCAATGCCACTCCCGTCCCAGCAATGCCCGACCCTGAGCTCACCCCCGACAATTCTCTGCAGCAGCCCAGGACTTCCGCTATTGAACTAAATGAAGTTTGTGATCTTATTGGTCAAGGAATAAGGTGTTGACAGGGCATTGGCATGGCTGGCTCCCGCATGCCCACAGGCAAGCATTTCATCTCGGGCCCTCATGCAACGTGGCGGGGTTTCATCGTGCACAGGTAGGGTGGTCCTGTTATTATTTCCGAGCATCCATTGCCACTATATTATGATTTCTTCGCTGGGTTCCTACCAAGTCCACATAGTAATTATTCACTTTTTATGTTCAGTGAATATTCAGCCTTTCCATACAAGTCCACAATTTTGTGCAATCAATGTTTCACAACACCACAACAGCCTTGGCTAGTAGAGAAAGTGACTCTAGATCCTCCTCACGTGCCTCTTTTAGATATCTGTTATAGTTGGGATCGGATCCTGAAATAGCATCTTCCAACGCCTCAGTATCCTCATCAACAGACCGCACGAACAGCGCAGGGAGGAGACACAGCTTCACAGGGAGGTTGCTAGCCCTCGGCCTGTCCTGCAATCGCATGGTCTCTGGGTTAAAAGGCGCGTCAGGTTTAAAGAAGAAGAACTTGAGATGTGTTATCGACTTGGCGAGCTGAAGTCTTAGGCTCAAGGCCTCAGACAGAGTGTTGTCGAGGCTCTTGCTCGCGTTCACCTCGTGGTCATGCAATGGGCGCAGGCCAATATCTTGGCTTTCCGGGGGCAGGAAGAATCTTAAAGTTCGTAGAATACACTCTGCAAGCGAGTTGACATTTGGCGGGGTAAGCCCCTTCATGATGGGTTCTTCCGGGACGACAGACTCTAACGTGGTGATATCGAGATGTCGCAGCCTTTGCGGGCCCTCTGGGATAGACTGGTCAGTTGCGATGTACTCAAAAAGCTTCAAAGGGAAAACCTGCCATTTATCAGGATGTGCTTCCTATAAACATGCGAGAGCGGCGACCCGGAGTTTATTAGGTCTGGCAACATGGGCATGAAGACCAGCTCGAGTATTGCAGCAGCAATCAAGGCTGCCAGGGCAGTGTCCTTTGGGACATTATGCGCGTGGCTGTGATATAGAAAGTGATTGGTGTCCCAAGAAGAGACTAAATTTGTCCAAGAATCTGCCCATCGGTCATAGTTATCGTGTGGGCAGGGAAGAGTATCACGGCTACTCATGTTGCAAATGGCTTGGCACGCTTCATAAATGGAACGATCCAGTGCGCGATATCCATTCTCGATCGTCTTTCCGAGTCGGCGAAGATTCTGTGTTCCATCCTGGGAAATTTCCGGTAGTTGGCCTTGTAAATCGAGCTGCCCTTTGAGATAATATATGGTTTTTCGTAATTGAGGCTCGCCCACGTCCTGGGCATCATCGCACCTTCGAAGTTCATCAATTTCCCTCCTCTTCTCCAATAATTCATGTTTCATCCTGAAAATTTCAGATTTGAGTTTTAACAACTCATCTTCTTGTGGGTTTATTGTATCGGGGAGTTGCTGTGGCGTAGGGCTCGGGAGTGTCGCATCGATCTCTGCTTGAACCGCGTTGTCAAGGGGCAAAGGAGAATAGGCAAGTTCATTTAATTCTTCTCTCGCACTGTCGAATATCTCGATCGCAGGTGGAGTAGAAGACTTCTCTGCGGGCGTGTCGTTTGCAGTATTCCTGTTCACCTATGTTGCATATACGTCAGCCTTTTGGCCATTGACACCCTCAATGTCTCCCTGTCATACTCACTGTAATCTTCAGTCTGATGCGGGGCTTGAGGCGAACCATCGATGACTTGCGAGGTGTTGCGAGCATCACCGGCGTTCGACGGCTGCGCAAGGCGCGTGGAAAAGGGTTGTTGATGCCGGCAACAATGTCTCCAATCGCCTTCTCATCTTCTTCTGAGAGGTTGAGACCTGTTGTGCCAATCTCGCACAGCTCCTTGTAACTTGGACATCTCCCATAGTTCTGCCATTCTCTGTACAGACGCCTGCGAATCTGCTTCTTCGAAATCTCTTCGCCTATTACTGGCCCCAGATAACCGCCAGCGACGGCAAAAAAGTCCTTGCCATATGTAACGCACCAGTTGAGGCAGGCCAAAAGCTGACGGCGGCGTTCAGTTGTCCACCTCAGTGGAGGTTTAGGCCTTGCAATCTGGTCTCCCGCTTCGAGCTTCGGCTTCCTGGATCTTGTGCGGTCCATCGTGTTGCGATAACCGGTGTTCGTGTCCTTTGGAAGATGGTGTTGAAAGATGAGAGATGCCAGTGCTCAGCTACGGCGCGCCGAGAGTGGACAGGGTGTCTGACATGTTGGTTGTCTTGTCAGTTGTCACACAGTACTAGTTGCCGCAACCCATGTTGCACAACCACTAAGAAATGAGCATTAGCAAACACGATGCAAATGCCCTCCCGACAGGTCAGCCACCGTGCCTGTATTCTAGCTTACCGTATTTCCAAGGCTAATTTGACACGTCATCTGTATTAGGATCTTGTTTACGTGTTGTCCTGAAGTCGTATGTTTGCCTCCTTCATCCCTCCCCTTTCAACCTCCATCATTCTCCTCTGTCGGCTCAAGAACCCAGCTTTTGTAGCATGGTCGAACCCTCCCCTATCCAACTCTAGTCGTTTCTTCTCAATTACTCTTCTATCCATCATCTTCGTCATGAGCAACGTGAGCGATCGTGATCGCCTCGTCCTGGGCATAGATTTCGGCTGCACGTACTCTGCAGCGGCCTGGGCACTTGTGCCGGCAGGGGCTGACCGCAAGACAATACCACTGAAATCCATCAAAAGCATAGCTAACTACCCATGTTATACGCAAGCGTCCAACTCCGACAGCATGGAAGTGGAAGTGCCGACAGAAGTGATATACCCGCCCAGTGCAGACTTTCGCATGTCGGATTCTATCCATGGCGATGCCGTCACAGAGAGATCACTAGATTCTGACGATTATGAAAATCAGTTCCGGTGGGGATATTATGTTCATTACAACATGTGTTTGGCTATAGATTGCTCGGAAGAGAAAAACAGGCATGTGTCTCGTCCAAAGCTCTTGTTTGACAACAGCCCCTTCACCAAACGAGCGAGAAAGGAACTCGAGGGCCCATTGAACCATCTAAAGAAAATTGGTATTATAGAAAAAGACCTACAGACGGTCGTCGATTTCTTGACGCACTTTTTCGACCATATCAAGAATGAGTTGCGAGACGACTGTACGAGCATGTCTGGAAACTGCCAGACTGAAATCGTCTACTGTACTCCAACGACTTGGAGCCCCAAAGGCGCCAGAGACATGCAGACATGCATCGCAACGGCCTTACGAAAGGTAGATTTACCGGGCGTCAACATCACTGATAATTGTATCGAGAATTGTTTTCTGGTGTCTGAGCCAGAGGCTGCTGCGGCCTACGTACTTACTACCAAGCCGGAATTAAAAGTGAGTCCGACCTTTAACTTCTTTGATTTACCTACCAAGGCTGATACTAACTCACTGTAGTCGGGTGAGACATTTCTACTATTGGATGCAGGTGCGTTTCATCCAATTCTGCCATCCACCACAACAGCTAACGTGTTCCAAGGGGGAGGCACGGTCGACGCCACAGTGTACAAAATCTCCCAGGAGGCTCCTTTCAGACTCTCCAAGGAGGTTGTTAAACCGGCAGGTAAGCACTACTCCGTATCGCCAGTTTCTCAGCCTCACACACGAATAGGCAAGCTCTGTGGATCGAGCTATGTCAACCAGGCACTCCGAGAGCATCTCTTGAAACTTCTCAAAGGCGAGAAATACCTCGAGGATGGAGTGGAAAACATAGGCTCTATCGTTGAGGTTCTCGTCGTCGATGCTTTCGAGCACAAGTTCAAAAGGGGCTTCGATGTCTTGGTCATGGCACAGGGACTGCGATCGACATTTTTCAGGGTTCATGGGCTCAAAGACAACCCAAAGAAAAGGTTCAGAAGAGGAAAAATTGAAATTAAGAAGTCAGTTTTCCGGTCTAGCCATTGTGTACCAGATTGAGACTCACAATCGCATAGCTCTGACATCCAGAAAATGTTCCTGGACTGTTTCGAAGGCATTGATAAGCTCATGGAGAAGCAAATCAAACTGGCAATGAAGGCTGGATCTCAAGTCCAGGTAAGTATTTCCGATGTCCGAAGATCTTTTATGACTTGGTCTGACGCTGTTTCTAAGCATGTCATTCTGGTTGGTGGCTTCTCATTGTCAACCTCGCTCCAAAACTTCATCAAGGGCCGTATAAATAAGTTCAACATGACTCACGGGTGCGACATCCGTGCACTTATCCCTTCGCAAACAAACAAGTCGGTCGACCATCCGTATCAATCGTCGTCATACCTCTAACCCGTATCCCAGAGAAGCTGCCGTCAACGCTGTGGCAAAGGGAGCTGTGCTCCGTGCGCTTGACAAGGAGAATGGGCCAGATAGATTGACCAAATCCAGCTACGGCATCCTTCGCCACGAGCCATACATGGACTATCCAGAGCATCGGGGCCAGACACCGTATACGAATCCTCAGAATGGTGAAAAGTATGTTCTGAACACCATCTATTGGATTATACACCGAGTGAGACTCCCTCTTCATACATGATCAAATATCAGGAGCTAACGTGTAAATAGGACACCCGTATGGACCACAAGTGGGAGAGCGAAGCCATCAGTTGCAGACATTTATTCAGCCTAGATGAACCTGAGCTTGTCTGCAGGGAGGTTCTCTACGTGACTGACAAGTCACACAAATCCCACTGGAAGGTGACCAGCAAGAAAAACCAGGGTATGTTGAGCCATGGCTTACTTGCGCGTCACTAACTCTGGTTTCCAATAGGCGCCGAAGTTGTCGGCGAGATTGTCGCCGACTTTACATTTCTGAAGGAGCAGAATATCATCAGACCCATTCTCCCCAAAGTGGACGCCAACGGCAACATTTTGGGTGAAAGCCATCACGAGATTAAATGGAAGCTGAGGTTTCTAGTACGAGGCGGCAACTTGGACTGTAAGTTTTAGTAAATGTCGGTGTGTTTCTGACATGAAGTTCGATCTGACAGGCACAGGCATTGCAACGTATCGCTATTATGATGCCAATAGGCAACCTCAGAAGATCGAGATGAAGTGCAGAATCAATCTTGTATCTTGTTTTCCCCAAGGCACTCAGTTGGAAGCGGATGAAGCCGAGGAGGTTCAAGATTCTGGAGACGACATGATTTGGGAGGAGACACCCGGCCCCAGCGATCGCAAACATCTGCAGAGCGTGTAGGTCGTTGTATTTGCAGGTACTAAGACATCCGATTGTTTTTTGTTTTGTTTTTTTGGCAATTCATCATAGCCAATTGTTGTGTCTCCAGCAGGTGAATCCCGGTTTTTAAACTATAACCTGCTTTTTCCTTAATCTTCCCTAGGAACCCCAAGTTCTCTTAGAGTATTTACGAGCCCCATCTGAACCCACGTATCAACCTCGTCTTGCGTCGCCACAGGAAGAACCCCCAGCATGCCTACTGAATTCGTCCCCACCCCATTGACGGTACCGCGACGTCTCGGGATCACTACTATCCATCGCTTCGTGAGTATCATATTGTGGGGGTATGCAGCTCCCAATGATAAGGTACTATTGGTATTACTATTGCGTTGAGAGCTGCCCTGTAGGGCCACGGTGGCTTGCTGCAATAGGTCAAGATAGGCGTTGGTTAGGCTGGCCGGCGTCGGAGATTCGAGTTGGTGATAAAACCATTGATAAGGCACCTTGGGCTCCTTGTGCTCATCCGGATTGTCGAGGAACGCTGCAAAGCTACCTTGGGGCATCGGCATCAACTGCAGGTGTTTATGCAGTCGACTACATCCTCCGTCTGGGCCACAGTTGTAGAAAGCAACATAGTCACTAGACGTACTGAGAGTGTTCAATTGGTCCCAAGCAGCCGTCAGATCGTCTTCATCCAAAGGCTCGTATTGTCGTTTGTATCCATCTGAAGTCAGAAGCAGGAGATGCGGTCTGGCAAAAGAGAACTTGTTGGCTATCATGAAGTGCGTGTTGCTGACTTCACCTCCGATCTCAAAGCCTCCCGTGCTAATGTCGCTACCGTCTCGCCGGTCATTGTGCGAGTTAGCTTGGTCCTCGTCTTGCGATAAAGCTGTTTTTATGGTCGGCTTCTTGGTGAGCGCAGAGCTGAGAATGAATTGGAACTGGAGAATGGCGGTCAGAAAACGTGCTTCCATATGCAACTCTGCGCTTACCTTGAGCCCTTCGTCGATATGCTCGATAATCTCCTGTTTGTCGTCATACAGAACCTGGCCAGACTCGACAAGTCTGTCAAACTTGGAGAGTATGAATGATTCCCCCATATCGATCAACTTTTTAATACAAGTAGATATCCGTTCGATGAGTTTGGGACGAGCTAAGATATTACACCGCAGGAACGTTGCACATGCAAGCAGAACGGGATAAGTCTATTCCGTCTTGGACCCCTGTCAGACGTGCTTACAGCTTGTGTCGACGCCATTCGCTGCGCCGCAGAAATGTTTATTTACTTACTTGGGCTTAGTCACTCAGTACAACTACCCGTTGGCTCGTGTGTAGCAGCTGGCGAGGCAATCAATCGTATTCTCGGTGTAACACCGAAAGTATGTGCCTACCAGTCAAAGCGCCAACAGTCTCTCATCATTACCGAATCATCCCACTTCACCTCAGTCACTAATGACCCCATACAATCTAGCCAGTTAAGACAGAGTGCTAGTGCCTAAGCGTGCTCCTTCTCTTCAAGTCGGTGGGCCTTTGAGTTGACAACTTCAACAGCGGCATTATCACCCTCGAGAACTAGTGCCACTTCTTCCAGAGTAGGTCCTTGAGTCTCTGGGAAGAAAAAGTACACAACAGTAGTCTCAATGGCGAGCCAGACACAGTACACGAGGAAGAACTTCCATGCGATATTTGCCATGCCGATGGGGTTGACCAGGAGATTGAAAGCCGCGGCAATGCGTGTCGATATCTGCATGACAGCAATACCCTTGGATCGCTGGATGAAAGGAAAGATCTCTCCAATGTAGAGGTACTGGAATGGTTGCATCAGGTTGTAACCGGCACTGTAGAGAAAGATCAATACGATGACGGCTTTGGCCGCTGCCTTGTTGTGATTGTCCTCCGCGTAGACAGCCGAGCTGGCAGTGTAGCAGGCGAACAAGATGGTCATGCTGAGATATCCAGCCATGAGCTGCTTGCGACGCATCAAGAAACTAGCAGCGATACTGGAGCACACCGCAGTAACCAGGTTCCAGCAGCTAAGGCCGAGATTAATCTGGTTCTGAGTTGTGCGAGATGTGATGCCGACAAGTGCCAGGATCTTGGCCAAGTAGTAACTGATGAGGCCGTTTCCGCTCCACTGTGTAAAGAACCCGACGCAGACGGCAACGAAAACTCGGTGTCTGTTGGCTTTACCAGTGAAAAGTTCCTTCCATGGCTGCTTGGCCGCTTCCTTTTCCTTCCGCAGCGTTTCTCGGATCTGGAAGAACTCGGCTGCAACAAAGGCGGACGTTTCATCACCCTCGGCGTGATACTTGATCAAGATCTGGAGAGCCTCTTCGTGACGGTCCTGAGCGACGAGCCAACGGGGAGACTCTGGGATGAACCTGAAAAGTTAGGTTGGTAGGGTAACGTGGACTTGGCAACGTACCAGATAAAGATGATTGTAAGTAAGGACGGGAGAATCTGAAGGAGCGTAGGAAGACGCCAACTCCAATTGTTTGACCAATCATAGGTGCCAAGAGTGACTCCGGCAGCGAGGATAGCACCAGCGAACCAAGTACCTTGGAACAAGCCAACGATGGTGGAACGTTCCTTGGGGTAGGCGAGTTCGACAACCAGCTGAGCAGCACCCGCAAGGGAAACTGGCGAACCGAGGCCCATGATGACACGTGAGGCTATGAGCATTCCCACTGAGTAAACGTGTTAGCTTCCAAGAGTCTCCTGATAAGACGGGCTATCACGCATAGACTCACCATTGTAGGCACAGGTTTGAAGGATCACGCCAATGGCAACGACCACGGAGCCTGCAATGACGCAGAACTTGCGACCAAAGTGATCGTTGATGTACGGCATAATAGGGACACCGGCAGCAGTTCCAATAGCCAGAGCAGCAGAGATCACGCCAAGAGTTGCGCCGGTTGGATTGTCATAATGCTGGTTCCAAAGATCAACAGCCTGTAACCCATTTAAAACAGAGCCGTCGTATCCGGTAGTCATTTCGACGCCGAGGGCAGCAGGCACAAGCGTCAGATAGAGTTTAAAGAGATTGGGCTTCTTGTACCATGGTGTTTTGTCCTCCTCAAGGAGGCGTCGGACCTCAGAGGCAGCAGCGACCTCAGCCGCGTTGTTGTGTTTGGCAGACATTTTAGGCTCTCCCTGTCTTTGTAAAGAAATGTATAATGTGGTCAGAGTTAATTGCCAGCGTCCTCGGTGGTTGAAAGGGGAGGTACTGATGAAGCCGTGGTGAAATCGCAACAAGGCGGGATGCTCCAAGATATATGTCTTGCGACCCCAACCACTTCAGCATAGGACCTGTAGGGACTCAGATGTAGCATGTTCGCCGGTCAGGCCAGATCAAGTCAGGCCAGGCCAAGGCGAGGCCATGAGCCTAGACAGACCTTGATCACCCTCATCCCCGCATTCTTTACCCCAGACTCCCTGACTCGATCCCCGCTTGGGGTCAAGTCCGTGGAGGCTAAAGAGGCTGTCAAGTATCCAGACTGCAAGTGGTTAGCCCGCGCATACTCGGATAACTGATGGCACTATGGATCTGCACTAGGCCAGGGTTTTCCGCCGTATTCCGACAGCCCAGGTAATGCGGTTGCATCGTCCCGCCTAATCAAGCACCACCAACATCTGAACCTGGAGATCGACAGGTCACTCGCCCGCCTCTAATCCCGGCTCAAGATGGATTTCATCTCGTGCGTTCATTGGTAAGCGAACCAGAAACATCCGGTTCCAGCCTGCCGGTTCAAATCTGTTAGTTCCCTATGGTTCAACATCCCCGACAAACAATCACCTCATGGCATATCCCTTGATCTACGGGCTTCTCTCCGTCTCAATTTAGCCGTAAGCGCAAACTTCCTCATTGGTGTTCCCCAGATTTAGCAATGAGGCGGTTAAATAGGCTGAATGCGAGTGCGGCGGCGGACGTACAGGAGTGGATAGCAACAAGCTAGACGACGGGAAGACAAGCCACAAACATCTGTAGAGTGACTTGGCCCAGACGTCCAAGAGCATAATCTGGGACAGAACATGACTTTAGGTCACTGATTCATGTGCCCAACACCAAGTCTCGGCAGCGTTCGAACACCTTGGCTGGGACCATAATACCGGTAATGATAAATACAGAGCTGTGGAAATACTTTCATGCCAACCTTTTCTATTTTTCTGCCGTAAAAGCCCAGGGCCAAGGCAAGATCGGGGAATTTTGAGCAATCAAGATGACCGCCCAGAGTCCAGATCGGATTCAGGCGCAGCGAATCCCTCGGCTCTTTAGACGACTCCAAGATTTCGGCTAGCAGCCAAGCACAGAGCCGACCTCAGGCTAGACACCTCAGGACAGAAATGACTGCAACCACATGGTAGAAACTCCGCGGACTGAGGGGACCGGGTCGTACGACAGCGTTACTCCGCGGAGGGCCCCTCACAAGCAGTTGAGGATGAGCCTGTCAGCCCATGGAACAATCGGGGTTCTACCCGAAGAGAAAAGATCACATCTGTCGATGGCTTTTTATGTTGACAAGTCGTCGACTCTCTACCCAAGCATGTCGGTCTTTATTGTGCAACTCAAGCGTCAGTCCACGACATCTAGATGACCTCGAATGAGCGATACGCTTAGTCAATTTCCTATAGAAACCCTTCTTATTATTATCTCACTATGGAAAGCTTTACTACCAGTGAATTTCCAAGACAACCATTCACAATCCATAAGTCCCTGGCCCACGACTAGACAAGGCAGACGGAACTGATGAAGCCAAGTGGGGTTGAGGCTCCGCATCCATAGAGAAAGGAAATGTTCCGCCCCGACAGTATTTAGAAGCCCTTGACCTCCCTTCTCATCCAAACTTTCTGAACTTCATCCCAATCTTCCATTCGTTCATCCTCCTCCTGAGAGCACTCCGGCAATGCCGGGATCGGCAGTTTCCTCTACGGTCTGGCCCAGGAGCTCTCCACTTGGTGTCCTTGGCGAGATCTAGGTTTAGCCAATCAAGAGCTGGTACCTTTTCCATACGCGTATTCGCTCGCCTCGCTATACGAGTCTGCGAAACCGCGAGGCATCGTCTATCGTGCTATGACAATGGGACCATTGGACCAAATACGTAAAAGCAGGAGGCCCCCGTACTTGCCGTACAGGAACCAATGGTACATATTGCTTCGCCACAACCATAACTTGGCGACGCTTTTGAGCGAAATTTCCTTCCTCAGGGTCCAACGTCTCGGTTTTCTAGGTAGATGTTTAATGCCGTTTTTAATTCTTCTTCCTTATTAATCGGGGTCGCATCCACACGTCTATCTGATTTGTCGCCATGAAATCGACTTCAAAGTCGGTCCCCGGTGTAACACCAGGGACAAAATCTCTTGGCACTAACAGCAGATCAAAGCAAACCACGTTGTCGTATCGCATTCTCGTTGTGCTCTTCTGCTCAGTGATCTATTTCTACCTCCCCGACTTTCGGACATGGAAACACCTCCTCGCAGCTAAAATCCCACCGCCGCCAAAGCCCGAGCCCATCACAGTCAGCAGGCTACCTCTTCCACCCGTCGCTCCCAGTTCCGACGACGGCTCATGCACATTGAAGATCAATCCCAGAGGTACCGGATGCATTGGAAAGACAAGCCAGCTGCAGTCGGGACAGTATTTGCCAGATGACGTCCACGTTCTCGCAGCCGTGAACTTTGAAGGAGCTCCCTCTGCTCCAAACCCTGCGAGTATATACCGAGGCCGGCAATTAATTATCATCAAGACCAACAACGCGACATTTGCCAACGGCGACCCATGGAAATGCATCACATGTGGCGTGGCAAGGGAGAATGGCGAGAATGGTGGTGAGGCGATGGACTACCCCCAAGCTTTCCTTGACGGAAAACGAGCTCTGACCGGTACCATCATCATCGAATGTTCTGAAGAGCTGATGAGTGAAGACTGCGGTCCTGAGCAAACACGCATCATTCCCCTTCGGTGGGACAACACAAAAGATGGATCGGGGCCGGGAGGCGAAATGCGAGAACTCCGCCTTCATCCAGACAACGTACACATTGGCTTCAGCTCTTTATTCGCCACAGAAAAGGGAATTTCTCAATATTCCTTCTTTGGAAAACTCAGCTACAATCCATCGCCGAGAACTGGCGAACCTCTAAGCCCGCGATACGACGTGGTCAATGTCAGCATCTTCCATCATAAGC
>JAAGWO010000694.1:0-11037 GCA_013266205.1 Fusarium decemcellulare
GCGCTTAAATGACTACTATTAGGCAAAAATAATTAGAAGATACCATCATAAAAGATACTAAAGCCTTAGCTACTATATGGTACTTATCTTTTATGAAATAAGGCTAAGTTTTGCTTTATTATGGCATAAGGATTTATCCTATATTCCCGTGTTTTCTGACGATGACTAGCGAGGCAATCACATACCCATGCATTCCGTTTATGACGGTGCCCAGAGGACATGGTGAACAAAGGATCACCGTCGTGTTTGTGCACTTGACCGGAGTTGCAATGCAATGTTCAAGGACGGGCACGTTTTCACAACAACCAATGCACAAATCTGTGGATCACACAGACACAACACCGTGATTACGGCACAAGGCCGTGTGCATTGGATGCTAACGCCAGTCGGACAAACAAGTCACCAATATCATCCGACGGCGTTTGCCTGCCTGCCGTCGGGTTCCGACGCCCGTCCTTCGGGAGACAACAGGCCGCCGGACCGTCTCCTTTCTGGCTCCGAAGCCGAAGGGAAAGTGTCTCTACGTCCGATGCCGTGTTGCCGTGTCTCGGAAAGCACAAATACAGAGCAAATCATTGGTGCAGCCTCACTTTTTGCTCGGGCATTCGACACCGAATGGATCCTTCATCTCGGTGTCTTTCTCACCGCCGGCCAAACGTGACTCGCTCCGTGGGAAAGTGAAAGAAAATTTCGTCGCAAATCCACTTTGTCTGGCAGGCACGAAGCATCTCGACCAGCCCCTTCTCATTCACGCTCAACGAGAGTGGTTGCATGCTGTCCACAGCGGAGCTGCTTGCCTGGGCCCGCTGCCAATTAGCGTCTCGGCAGTATTCTTTCAGCCGCAGGGTGCCCCACTAAAATTCTTTTTGCACGGCGTCGCACGCAGAATTCTGCCGGATCAAAAACTTTTAGGCGGTGAGTGGGAGTGATCGGGGAGCCCCACTCTTCCAGTATAAAGTCTCGCCCTTCCTCCCACGGTTTGGACTTTTTTTCCTTTCTTCTTCACGTCGACAATACTTCAGTATGTGCACCCCTACCAGCAGCACTCCACAGCCTGCAGCGCTCTCCTCTTGCCCATGATCGCAATTGATTTCCTTGCGACTCGAGCTTTTGGAAGCGCCTCACTGTGGCACCTGCTCGCTTGCTCTTCCACTCTTTCGCAGCCTTGCTAACCACTCCAACAGGAGAATCATTTCTATAGTATTCGACCTTCTCTTGGTTCCCTAAAAGAGCCACAGATCCCACCCTGGTTGATGAGTGCATATCCTCGACACCCTAGAGTGAATACCTTGGTCCTCTCGCTCTGTCCGCAAGGATGGCGGTAGTTGCCTTGAGCAGCTACTGTATAGAGAGTGTTTTTCTCTTGATGATCTCGACCCAGGCTGTGGTCTGCCTTCGGGCGCGCGGTCTGGGTGGGTGTTGATGGACGTCTGACAGGCGTGTTTCTTTTTCTTTTTCATTACTGCCTGGGGCTTGCCCTGGAAGTGAGGAAGAAGTTTGTGATGTCAGTACGTGGTGAGGGTCGAGTGGCAATGGTGCATGTCTTCTGACGCGACAGTCCAGCTGCTGTGATGTAGCAGCTCGTCCCACGTGCCGTGCCGCGTTTTTATGCTGAAGTCAGGCTCCTTGCCTTAAAGACCGCCGCGACTGCGCTGCGCTTCAATCAGGCACTCGGATTTCAGTCCTGCCTCCTTCTCTGCCTGGCCCAAGAGATGCCGCCACCCTCGGTCCTATCTTTGCGAGCTTCACAGCAATGCACATGTTCTCCACTGGTCATCAATCATTACCACGCATGCCAAATCTCAGCCGAAATCTATCTACTCGTTTGCAGCTTGTTTAAGCCTCGGGCTTACGGGCATAGACATAGCGAACCACCATGTATGAGTGGATCTTGCGGTTGCGCAGGGCTCTGCGCATGCCCATGAGGAAGAGTTGGTAGTTGTCCTTGGGCCAGTTGAGTACATTGTGCCAGAGAAGGAGGGTGTAGCCTGTTGACGCTGTCAGTACCATCGAGGAGCGCTCCCAACACGACGCGAATACGTACCCTCGAGGTCATTCTCTAATGTCAACTTGACGAACTGGCCCACCTGGGCGAGCTCTGGATTCCTGGGCCAGCCGCCGACGGGAAGCTATCGAGTCATTATAAGCAGCGATACAGCATACCCACGAGATGCCGTCAAGCATGTGGCCTACCTTATAGTCAACCACCTTGATATCAGTGAAGCCAGCCTCGTTGAAACCCTTTTCCTGCAGCTGATCCTGCAGAAGAAAGAAGGGCCTCCCCATGGCCTTGCCGCCTTCCTCATACAGCCTGGCCCACGTCTTGAGAACAGGTTCGCTCTCGGTGGTGCCGTCGTCGGAGTAGAAGTGCACATCAGCCTCACAGGATTGGACCCATCCGCCAGGGGCACAGCAGCGGTAGGCCTCACAGAAGAGGGCGTTCCAGTCCTGGATGGCGCCGAAGAGGTAGCGGATGTGGACGAAGTCAAAGTAGTTGTCCTTCCAGGTCCATGCCAGGGTGGCGTCGTGGATCTCGAACTTGACGTTGGGAAAGACCCATTGAGGCTGACAAGGCGATAGGTCAGAGCCGATGACCTCGGTGTTGGGAAATTGGTCGGCGAAGTCGCTGTGCTCGGTCAATTAAAGTCCAGAGGGGGACGGAGGGCGAGGCGTACATGGCCCAGATACCGGAGCCGGTACCGACATCAAGGACTCTCTGTTGGGTGCACGATCAGTCAATATCCGGCTGGGAGCGAACCTGGATCGAACCTGGGCATCGTTGGAGATGGGCGCTAGGTAGAGATTGTCGCCGAGGAGAAGGTTGAGGTAGTGGTGGGTGATGTCGACAGACTTGAGTTGCTGCTCGTCGTTGGGGGTGAAGTACTCGGTCGGATAACGGTCGCTGTGGTAGGTTCGTCCTTGGATGGTTCTGTACTCGAGGATACTGGCTGTCACCGAGGCCGTCGAGCTTTGGCTGTTGAAGGTGTTAGTCGGCGGAAGCTGAAGGTGTGTCGGCTTGGCGATACTCACGCATCAGACCCAAGAGCCGAGTCGTCGTCGATGCCATCATGGCCATCCCACACCCATGTTATTACTGGTCATCCAATTGCAAAGGTCAAAAAGCAAACATACTTCAGGGTCGTCGGCGGGAATAAGCTCAGGTTGACGGGTGGGGGAGGATGGAGACAGAGATGGAGAGGGAGCGGGGTGTGGTGTGGCAGCTGGAGCTGCTGTGGCGCCGGCACTTTCAGTGGGTGCAGCAGCTGAAGCGGCAGTGGGTGCTTGCTCTTCCTGATTCGCCATGGCGGCTGGTTCTGTTCTGACGGCGACGGTGAACAACGGAGAGAATCTGCGAGATTATGCAAAGAAGGAGGGGGACGCGGGAAGGTCGTTGGACAGGATACGACACTCTTTCATGGCAAGCAGCAAACCCCAGAGACGCGGAACCCGGGGAGCGCCAAGCGAAGCAAGAGACGACCGGTTTTAGTGGGGGTTAACTCCATTTAGATGCTACGATAGAGGCACGACGTCCAATTGCGGAGGGAACCGCCAACCGGGCACACGGGCTAACAATGGGGCCGACCGAGGCCGTAGATGGCAGCTGGCTATAGTTTGTGTCGCTATGTACGGGAAGTGGGATGCTTACAGCCGAGATGCAGATGCTGTTGGCACTAGTTTAACATTCGCAAGAATTACCCGTTGGGAGTTGAGAGAATTAGCGTCACGCCTGTGGACATGCATAACAGAGTTCACGAGAGCTGTCTACCAATCATGGCATGATATTTAACTTGGTAAGTTAACTTACCTTTTCAATTGACGGATACTTATTTTCTTAAACATAAACAGATGAGATCAGTCAGCGTCCAAGTCACCATCATTCATAGTGAATTTCCATGTCCCAGGGGCCTTTGAACTGCCACTCGATACGCAACTCTGCAATCATGTCAAACCACTCGTCCAGGTTGACGTGGTGCCATCTCGGCATCAGAGAGTACCTGCCTAGTTGGATGAGGGTTCCATTGGCAAAGTCATTCAAAGGCTCACGCAAGCTCACCCAGAGGCTGTGGAGCTCTTGATTGACGTGCCATCCCCTCCACGGATCCCAGTTTTGGTCAACCTCGAAGCGATGCAGTCTCGTCGGGTTTGTACCTAGATAGGGGTCAAAATTGGGCTCCAGCATCTCGGGGTCTGCGGCAAAGGGCTGGACTGACAGGCAGAGCTTCACCCAGCAGTCTTTGCTGTCTCGGATGCCTTTTGCGGCGATTTCGCGAAGAGCGCCTAGAATGGCGTCGAGGAGCTTTCGTTCGTTGGTGTCCACAGTCTGGTACTTGGTCAGCAACTCGATCTTGCGCTCGAAAATGTCAGCCACCTCGCCGGGGTACTCTTCCTCCCAGCCTGTCAGCGGGTCTACGAGGTCAGCGTGTAGGACTCCCAGCAGGCTCCTCATGTCTGTCTGCAGGAACCAGGCGGGCTGGCCTCGAGAGATCCAGGCATCGAGCATCTGATAGCTCTCAAAATCGGGATCGGTGACTTGATGGCGCCGACGCTGAAACTCTTGCAGCACCAGTTCGAGAAAGGACGGCGGGCAGTGAGACTTGATGGCGAGCTCTACTATGTGGCAGGTGTCATAGGTGCCTGGGCTGAAAAAGAACAATGGCTGATGGGAATCTGTTGAAGCGTGGGAGTCGCGATTGAGGGTGAAACGGAATCCATATCCGGCGCTGACCAAGAGCTGGGTCATCTCGCAAACGACCTTGACCTTCTCCGTGCCGACCGTATTGTCCTGCAAAAGGTTAGTCAGGACGGGATCAATGAAGGCGACTTTGTCGGGGCCCGGGGCGCAGCCCTCTGGGCCATGAAAGTTGGCGAGCAATCATCGCAGGACGTCGAGACACGCCAGAGCTGAGCCCTCGTCCTCGATCAAGTTCTCCGCGAGAAGGCGGAGCGGCGTGGTATGGGTGGTTGTTCTGTAGGCAATACACCTGCATGGGAAGTTTTCCTTGAAGATACAGGGAGGCATGGCCCCGAACCGCTTACATCGTTCTAACATGCCCATGTCGGCATCTCTGATGGCCTGAGAGAAAGTGAAGAAGTTGTCGGCGCGGTAAAAGGGTACCGTGGCAACATTGGAGAGGCGAGAAGAGGTCAGGGCCAAGCTTCTCAGGTCCCCCTTTTCGAGGCTTTCATCCTCTGCGATATGGATGAGGATCTCGGCGGGTAGCTGGAGCAGCCGGCTGCTCTGTGGGGGCCTGGTGGCACCAGGGACTTGGGGGAGAGAAGCAGTATTGTCCATTGTCGTTTTTTATCCGACGTTGTTTGTGTATCGGATTGATTGTCGATATCCAATCGGTTCTGCTACTTCAACTCAACTGTCTTAATAGCATCTACTTATACTCTCCGATGTCTTGAACGTACTCCAAACAGCACAGAACATCCTGTTTGGATCAAGGGATATTTTGACGAGTCTTGAACCATCAAAAGGGCTGATTCTTTTGTTCCTTGCGGCATAGACTCTCATTGTCCGGCCGAGAACAACACGGCACAAACGCTTTGAACATCAGCTCCAAGGTGGATACTAAGTTTAGCTCTAATTTTGTGTTTCTCGGAAAGTCGAGTAGCGATTATGACGAAGAAGACGGTTGCTTTAATCAATGACAAAGGCATTATGCATGCACGCCTACTACACCCACGGAATCTTACAATGAATGCTGTAAGTCCAATCGCATTTACACGCCTGGTGTTGCTATGTTTGCTCTGTTTACTGATTTTTGTAAGTTGGCATTTTCTCAATCAAGACAAGCTGTACATGGCACTGCATTGAGCCAAATATCTACTGAAAAACCTCATTGTGCAAACCAATTGCTCAAGCAAGCAACCAACATCCATCTACTGAAACTGCATTAACAGGACGGAGTACACAAAGATGGCCCAGCGATATAACTGACATAGTTGGTACAACCCACGCATATACGAAGAAACTGTTGGCAACTGCCATCGACATTATCGGGATTGGGGTCAAGGTCAAGTCAAGATGAAAAATGTCTATTGAATCAAGAAACTCACAACCTAGCCTATGTTACTCAAAGCCAGCGCCTGCACCAGCAAAACAAGTCTATCTGCTCTACATATACACTGTTACAGCTCCGCTCTGGTCCAGATCCTGCGATGCCACTTGTCCATGGGGATCTCGTACCACTTGGGCCGCTCCGCGTCATCGGGGGCATCTGCTGGAGTCTCAACCTGCTCATACTCCTCAGGAATAGGCGTTCCCCATTTCTCAAACCTCGCTTCAGCCATCTTTTGACGGGCGTTAAACCAGGCAAGTTGGGGATCCCAATGCAGACCAGTTTGGAATTCATGCAGTCTGGGCATTCGCAATGGTGAGTTTCTCTCTGGAAGCTGGCGGCTCTTTACAAACTCGTGTACCGACATGCAAAGCTCGTACCAGCACTGCAACCCGTCGATCTCGGAAAATAGAGCACCGCATGCGCGTTCCCGGGCCTCGATGCCGCGGATACTGGCGAGGATGGCCTTGAGAATCATTTTCTCGTTGAAAGTGATGGCTGCGTAAGTATCGAGCACTTGGATCTTGGCCTCGAGGATATCTCCCATTTCGCCCACGTAGGCGGGCTTCCATGCCTGGGGGTCAAAAAGGTCATCGTAGAAGGTGTTAAGCCAGGCTCTCATTCTCGTCGCCATGACCGAGTTGTAAACACCCCGCTTCCACTGGAAACCATACAACTCGATGGGAGGAGCCGCGGAGCTCATGTCGGAGTTTAGAGGCAGTCCCCCCCGGAACATCTGCATGGCAAAGTGCTCGAGGATATACGGCGGACAAGATGATCGCATCATGAGCTCCATTACTTGCTTGGTAGTAGAGCTCATGGGTACGTACAGCGTGTAGTTTTCCTCTCTCGGCACAGGGCGCTTGCCTGCCTCGAGAACCTTGTAGATTGTGAGGCCTTCCCGGCTGAGGAAACGGATGATGCGGGCGAGTCCTGCAAGCTTGGTCCTGTTGGATGTTAGCTGGAGCATGTTAAAGAATCCGGTGGGAACCCGTTTGATCCTGGTGATGACATACTGTGAAGGCTTGGGACCCTCCTGTCGATGATGATGGAAGGCGTGGTACAAGTCGAAGCCCTTGTTTGCGAGCCACTGTAACGCCTCGAGACATTGGGCTGCTGAGATTTGGTCTCGCTCGAGGCTGATCATGAGTAAGTCGACGGGCCTGTGCTTGATATGAGGGTGCTGAGCGCACATATCTCCACATCCGCACTCAGGAGAAGCAGCTGGAACAGGGAGTCCTGCATCTACTCTGAGGCTATACTCGCCGTACTCGGTTCTCCAAGTGACGACAGGCGCAGCGTTGTAGTTTGCGCATCGCTGCATGAACTCTACGTCTGCTAACGAGACGGCTCGGCGGAATGTGACGAAGCCCCCGCCGCGATAAAAGTACGGCTTGCAGAGGTGAAAGAAGCGAGAGTACGTTAGGATGAGGCTCCTGGTATCTTCCCAGGGGAGATACTCTTCTTGAACCCAGAGGATGATTTCCGATGGTAGGCTGAGAAAACCGGTGTTGCTGTTGGGAGGCGACGCTGACACTTGCAGGGTCATGTTGAGGTTAGTTTCGCTCTCCATGGCGCCGAGTTTTGGTTTCTCTTGTTAATGACTTGAACTGTATTGGCCAAGAGAACAGGTCTTGTCCGGGTTCCTACATTGTTATGCACGAATGAGCTGTAGACAGACAAAAGCGTTGTGTTTCGTTTCTTGGGCTGGACAGTGTCCGGACATGTCTATGTTTTCGAACATTGGGAATTGCAGAATGAAGCTCGTTGTGACTGGCTGGCCTGCTCCCGCAATGTGTTTCTTGCAGCTATGGATATGGCTGTTCTGCGTTGTCAAGGAACAAAACCTGGCACTGAAGCTGGACAGTATGCGAACGCTTGTTCACAAAGCTCTCTCATGCTTTTTGTAGGTGCTGGTGCTTTACTCATGGCTGGAGACGTCAAACTAGACACGACCGAGTAAACGGTTGAATGATGGGCGCCGAAGGTACAGGACTGTAGGGAATTGCAGGTTGTTTGGCTCAAGGATGCTCTTGTTAGTAGCATCCATTGATCAATGAATGAGCTCTGTCGCTACCTATGTGTCTTGGCTTTGCCTAATGATAGTGGTACTGTCCATACTTATGGAAGAACCGAGTCTTGTTCTTATTGCTGAGAATACGCATCTGCATGCAGCCGAACCAAGTCACACCGCATACTGGTGGATGAATTACGCCGCCTGATGGATTCGACATGGATCGGGATATGCAAGTAATAACGAGCCACACATGATGACCAACACTTGGCCGGCTAAAATGGTATGGTACTCCAGGATCCTACTCTACGGGCAGGCCGCACAGAAACAAGCAGCTGTCACTGAATGCAATCTGAGTTAATTTCTGGGTTACGAGCCCAATCTTGGGCTGCCAGAGAACCTGTGGGGGGGATCATCTGTAACGTGGCGAAAAAAGGTTATCAAGGCCGGGAGAGAAACGCCCGCCTTCTGGAACAACTGTAGAATGGCGAATGCCGAGGTAGGTTGCCGATCGACATGTTACGCACCACGTATGGCATGGTTGGTTGGTTTTGGGTTTGGCTAGCACCGGAGCAACAACAACCTTGATCGAGGGAAGGGAGAAGTCGGTAAGGAATCTCCAAGTAATACAGAGTATAGATGCCCTGGTCATATAACCCCAAGTTATATACCCAACTTGAAGAAGAGACACAGCGCCTCCACGATCTCCTGCTCCCTCCCCAATATCGCGCCACAGCCCGTCAAGATATCCCCAACTCTAAGGCGCCCCGCAAACCCCAGGTCATTAAACCAAACGGGGCTCCATCCCTCTCGGGCTATCATTATCTCGAAGGGTGTGTCCGTCACCAATCATTTGCCTCTCTTCAACCGGGGATCCTCCCCCGCAGCGCCTGTCCCCAGGTTTCTCCAACACGCCTCGCGAGTCAAAACAAGCTCGGGGCGTCGGCTTGTGGAGACGTGAAGCGCTCTTCTTTCCCCATGGGGTCACCAGCGTGGGCCCCTTGATGCTACCATCCTCGTTGAGAGTGCCAGAGTGGTTGTTTATGTGTCACACAGATAACGCGAGAATGGCCAAATTGGCCGAAAGTGTGCCCGACGCCTTCGGCTGCCAACCGGCCGAGCATGCGAGACGGCAGATGCTCGAGCGTTGGGCCTTGAATCAAATACCCGTCTGTCCCACTCTTCTCGTACTCAATCTCGTCTCTCCAACTCTTGGGATGAAACATTGCCTGTGATCAATCACAAGTGTTAATCATGGGTGTCAAAAAGTTCCTCAAGGACCGCTCCCTCAAGGTCTCGGACAGCAGGCTGACCAAGGCCGCCGAGCTCTCGGTGCGAGAGTCCATCTGGCCCATTGCTCTCGTCACCGTCCTCTTCTTCCTCTGGGGCTTCAGTTACGGCCTCCTCGACACCCTCAACAAGCATTTCCAGGTGACTCTGGACATTACCCGTGCTCGATCAGCCGGATTACAAGCAGCCTACTTTGGGTATGCGTGCTTTACTTGACTCTCTCTCATTCAACAACTGACCAGCTTCAGTGCCTACCCTCTCGCGTCGCTGGGACATGCTGCGTGGATCCTCCGTCACTACTCATACAAGGCCGTCTTCATCTGGGGACTCTGCCTGTACGCCATTGGCGCCCTGATTGCTATTCCTTGCATCAAGGCCAAGTCATTCGGTGGCTTCTGTGCCTCAATCTTTATCATCGGAAATGGCCTCGGTTCCCTAGAGACGGCGGCAAACCCTTTCATTACTGGTAAGACCTGTACTTGATCATCTGCATCGCATCCATCTGACATCTACAGTTTGCGGTCCCCCTCGATACTCGGAAATCCGCATCAACATATCCCAGGCCTTCAACGGTATCGGCACCGTCATCGCTCCCGTGCTGGGCTCATATGTCTTCTTCAACTTTGACGATGATAAAGCGTTGGCCAACGTGCAATGGGTCTATCTTTCCATCGCCGTTTTCGTGCTGCTCCTGGCTGTACTCTTTTTAGTATCCAAGATCCCAGAGATCACTGACGCAGGTATGTTGACATCTGGTTGAAAGTCTTGCCCAATCTGCTAACAATGGCGCTCTCAGATATGGAGTTTCAGGCCCAGGAAACACATGCAGACGCTGACCAGAAGCCCTTCTGGAAACAGTATAAGCTCTTCCACGCCTCATTCGCCCAGTTCTGCTACACTGGCGCGCAGGTTGCCATTGCGAGTTTCTTCATCAACTTCGCCACCGAAACCCGCGATAACACGCTGGACGCGGATGGCGCCAGGTTCTTTTCCGGCGCGCAGGCGGGCTTTGCTGTCGGTCGATTCTTTGGCAGTTTCCTCATGCAATACTGGAAGCCGAGAAAGATCTTCCTCGTCTTCCTGACCATGTGTATCATCTTCATCGGCCCGGCTATTACACAGCGCCAGAACGCCGGTATATCCTTCCTCTACGTCGTCCTGTTCTTCGAGTCCATCTGCTTCCCCACCATTGTTGCGCTGGGCATGAGGGGTCTTGGACGGCACACCAAGCGAGGCAGTGGCTTCATCGTCGGCGGTGTTGTTGGCGGTGCTTGCGTCCCGCCTCTGACGGGAGCGGTTGCGGATAGGCATGGAATTGGCATGTGTATGGTTGTCCCCATGATGTTCTTTGTGGCGGCTTGGACGTACCCCATTTGCGTCAACTTTGTCCCCGCCTACAAGAAGGTTGTGGACTCATTCGGTGAGACCGAAGTTGGTCTTCACGGACGCACGCTAGACGAGGAGAAGGTTGAAGGGGTGATTGGCACGGAAAAGGCAGAGGAGGAGACCGCCACAACCATTGTCTAAGGGGTAGTATATATCATCATCATGTCTATATATCGGGGCTCACCACCCACAACAAGCTACGAACAAAAAGAAACGAGTTGCAAAAGATAGACGACGCTTCTCAGCGCCTTCTGATGCGTAATCTGGGAATCGAACCCAGGG
>JAAGWO010000695.1:0-53956 GCA_013266205.1 Fusarium decemcellulare
GCTTCCTCTCCGCGTTGCCGCGCTCCCCCCGGCCAACGCAGCCTAGGCTGACCACAAGACGAGACAGCCTCTCTCTTTGTTCTTCTTGGACCACACGCAACTTTATTACATACAAGACGACACCGCCTCGACCACCGCCCGTTATCGCATCAGCTTCCACCTCAGCTCGTCTTCGTTGCGCCATCTTGCGAGTCTCGCCCCGATCTAAGCTATAACCTTGGCTACACTCACCTCCCCCGTATTACGCCCCGACCCTCAGGGGCACGCGCCGCAACCATGGTTTCCGACGAGCACTACGAGATGTGCTTGCCCATCTTGCAGGATCCAACCCTTGAGGATGAGGACAAGACGGACAAGCTCGAGGAGCTCTTCCGCAAGGAGACGGCCCTGACTGGCACCTCTCTCGACAACGCCATATTGGACGCTCTGTGGCGCTATCGCGATGGCGGAGGAACCTCCACGTCGCCGCCCCCCATAAGACAAACCATCCTGCGACGTCCCTCACCGGCCTCCTGGCGCGGCTCGCCCACTCCCCTCTCCGGCTCCCCCAGGCTCGCTGTGAGCCCCTTGGCTCCTCCAGGCTTTGTCCCCTCCACCTTTGGCAGGGCCAAGTCCTCAACCGCCTCGCCCTTCTCGTCGCCTCGCGCCTCACCTCGCTTGGCTCTCGCGACTCCTGTCATCCCCCACAGCCCCAGCCTGAACGCATACGAGTTTGCCAGCGATCCGACTCCAGCGATCGAGATTCTGGGCGACTACCAGGCCGAAAACGTCGAGTGGCTTGTCAACGACGATGCCGTCAGTGTAACCTCTTCAGTCGGCACCTCCAGTGGCCTCAACGCCGCCGCTCCCGAGTTCTCTTCCATGACTGCGCAGTCGGCTGACATGTCACCGTATGACATGTTGCGCTCTATCCTTGGACAGGCCAAGACAGATGACGAAATTGAGGCTGCCTTGGCGCTCCATGGCTACGATCTGAGCGCGACAATTGTCTCCTTCATGGAGAGCCAGGCTCAGGAAGGCAATCAATCCGGCGGCGTCCCGCTGGAAGAACCCAAGAACGTGCTTATCGGAAAGTCGGTTGAAGGTCGCCCAACTACACCTCTTGGTCAGCAAAAGTCGGGTGTCATCTGCAAGTTCTACATGTCCACAGGCCAATGCCTTCGCGCCGATTGTCGCTTCAGCCATGACCTTAGCAATCACTTATGCAAGTAAGTATTCATGCTGTAGCAGTGAATTTCCAAACTCTAACACTCCGCCACTGTAGGTACTGGGTTATGGGAAACTGCCTGGCCGGAGATACTTGCATTTTTTCTCATGATCCTGCAAAGCTCATGAACAAGCTCGCGCTCGATGGAGCCAGCACTCCGCCATCCAAGCAAGGGAATTTACAGCTTGGGGATCTTGCTTCGTTCCCGTCACTACGACCAGGCACTCCGGATCATCTCGGCGGATTTGCTGGAGGTAACAACTTCCCTGCGGTTGGAATTACACCTCCGCCCGGCCTGAAGCATTTCCATGGAACTGCCAGTCCCCGCGCTCGGTCTCGTCCCGGAAGTCGGCATCAGAACAGGGAGCCAGATGCCTCGGCACCTGCTCTAGATGACAACGACGCCTTCCCTTCTTTGGGATCTGCTTCGGTCAAACAAGGCAAGAAGCATCACGGGAAGCGTGGCGGCCATGGCCACGGGCACAAAGAGAATGCCACGCTCAATTCCTTGGCTGATATCGTCAAGATGTCTCCCTCGCCCGTTCCCGGGTCTCCCCGACCTGAGTCTAAGAGAGGGATGGGACGGAACGGTAGCGCCACAGGCCTGCGAAATGGAGAGAACAGCGCTGCGGCTCAGGCAATCCCCAGCCCCAAACACATCCCTTGGCTGGAAACCGGCGAACGGGCCAACAAGGCGTATCTGAAGGCTCGCCAAGAGGCTATCAAGCACGGCGGCCTTCGTAACAAGTTCCTGCAAAGGTTTGTTTCCCACCAGTTTTCGCCATTGACGAGTGTATGCATGCTAATTTAGAGTGGTAGTGCTGCGCAAGCCTGGAATCGCAATGACGCCAGAGCGGCCAAGGCCCTCAGCCTCCGTGGACAAAGCGAGAACGACCTCATGCGAAAGGCCCATCGTGAGGCTGCGCGGGAGCTGTACGAGGAGCGTAACAAGGGCAATGCGAGCGGCTTGGAGCTCTATGTAGATCTCCACGGTCTGCATCCCGAGGAGGCGGTCGAGTATCTCGAGAAGGTTCTCATGGAGAACAGCAGGGAGTCTCGGCCGATCTACGCCATCACGGGCTCAGGACACCACAGCAAGAACGGCAAGGATAAGGTAGGCCGGGCGGTACGCAACTTTCTCGACGAGTGGAGATACGCGTACCGGGAGTTCTCGGTGCCTGGGGATCGCAACAACATGGGAGGCATCCTGGGCATCGACGCACGCAGCTGGGACAAGTCGCTCTCGAAGGAGGGCGGAGTAGAGGATGACAAGGAAGAGGTGGACATTCTAAGCCAGGGCGTCGAGATTGGCGACGGCAAGGTCAGGCTCTTGGTGCGAGACCCGCCCAAGGGACCGAGCGGTCGTCGATGACAACGCGAGGCTGAAATAGAAAGAAAGCAGTAAAATGAGACTAAGTTCTACAAGTTAACTGAGTGTTGGTTGACCATTGCGATGGTATCTAGATGTGTCGTTGAGCAACTCTGGGAGGATACGTATTGCGGCTAACCTTAAAGCTCTACGTACCTTGAGCCGCCCTGGGACCTGCCTGACTTTCAGGGACGGGAAGGGTTAGTGCGATTGACAGCAGTGGGGCCGTCGCAGTTTAGCCTACGTATCGGAAATGCTGACACTAGCAACGTCATCTTGAACGAACAATCAGCTTCGACTTCAACTTACAACCCCCCTCCCCTTCCAGTCCGGAGCTTTCATTGAGTGCCTGCATATCAACTCTCAGCTACCGTCACTGCAACTTCTAAGCAGCCGCTCTACTCCGCGTCTACTGGTCTTTGGCATCTTCCAAACCAGCAATCGCGCCACACGAGCTTCATCCCTCGATATCCCATCTCCGCGCGTTCCGAATCTTCCGTCCCCCGTTTCTCCCCCAGTCAAAGAAACAAAGATATGGCCGCATAGCCTGCTGTAGAAATCACCACCTACATAAACCATCCACCCTTCCTCTTGCAGCAGGAGAGATAGAGCCGTCCCAAAGATGCCTGCCGACTACAATTCAACCGCCCAGGCCCTGGCCCTCTCTCCGGACCGGGGCGACTCGCCCTCGTTGAACCGTCCTCCCTGGTCCTCCGACTCGCCCTCGCACCGCCGCCTGTCGAACCCTCTGATGCGACGGCGCGCGAGCAGTGGCGGCGCAAACTCCAGCTTCATGCGTCGCATATGGGCCTCACTCAACCTGCTCGGCGAGCAGACCCTCAAGGTGTACATGCGCATGTCGCCCGCGCAGCGGCTCCTCGCCATCACGGGCATCGCCGTTGCAGGCGTGCTGGGAGTGCTCGCGCTGGTCTACTCGCACGCATTCTTCAAGTGGCTAGAGCCTATGGCCGAGAAGTGGCGCGCCATCCCGTTCGGTTGGATATTTGCTTTCTTGCTCGTCTTTGTTACGTCGTTCCCTCCCATTGTTGGATATTCGACTGCTAGCACCATCGCGGGCTTTGTGTACGGCTTTCCTTGGGGTTGGCCCATCGTGGCATCCGGGTGCACGCTCGGTGCGCTCGGCGCGTTCCTCGCGAGTAGGACCATTCTCAGTAGCTACGTCGATCGCATGGTTGGACGAGATCATCGGTTTGTTGCGTTGGGACAGGTCCTGCGCCAGGAAGGAATTTGGTACCTGACAGCCATTCGTTTCTGCCCCCTACCTTTCAGCCTGAGCAATGGCTTCCTTGCCACTATCCCCAGCATCACACCGCTGGCTTTCACCATTTCCACGGCACTTTCAAGGTATACACGTTCACTGACTATATCAAGACATTAACTAATCTGCAATCCAGTCCCAAGCTACTCGTCCATGTCTTCATCGGAAGCCGTCTCGCGCTCCTCGCCGAGAAGGGTGACCAGATGACCGCCGGCGACAAGGCCATCAACTACCTCAGCATGGTGATTGGCGGCGCCGTCGGCCTCATCGTCGGCCTCATCATCTATCGCCGCACCATGGCCCGCGCCGCCGAGCTCGCCCGCCAGGAGGGCCTGGATCCTTCAGCTTTGTCTGTGGAGGAGGGTGAGGCTGGATACGCTGATTCTTCTGACAACTCCCCCCTGATGGATCCCGAGGATGCTGCCGTTCTCATGTCGGATGACGATATTTCGCTGTGGGAGAGGGATGGGTTGGATAATGGCTACCACGATGACGAGGACGACGTCCAGTCGAATAATAAGCGACGCGACTAGAGGAGCGGAGACGGCATCTGTCCGGAGACGAGGCCGTACACGAATCCACAGGGGAGCAGTAATGATAGTACACCATCATCCATGAGAAGACAGACGGACTAGTGGCCATGGGTTGGGCGTTATTCCGATGTTAGATGGCGTTCTGGACTTGTACGTTTTTGGGTTAAGTTAAAACAAGGAGCCACGGCTGGATGGACATATTCCAATATGATAGATCTGGATGAGATATGAGAAAATCAATACGTCGCCGCCCAAGCTGCAGCAATTCAATTTGGATATCATGTCGCTATAATAGATCAGTGTTGTGAGTAACCGTGGCTGGTTTTCCTTCCGGCTATGTACTGCCAATGCCACTCAAAGGGCCAAACGTGTCGACGTAGACACTTGCAAATATCAACGCTTCGTGTCCCTAGATTCGATACCAAAAGCATTTCCCAAACGCCATCGCTTATGCATTCTTGCCAAGACGCAAAACAATAAAAAAAATCCCAAGTATTAGACAGTTCATTGACTCCCCCTGTACTGATTCATGAATTGTATAGCCTGGTCCATTGGATACCCAATGAAGACGGGGCCCGTGAATATCATTTGAGGCACATTGCTCGTCCCCTTGGTCATGTCGGGGTTGATGAAAGTAGGTTGGGGAGGTGAAGTAGGTTCAAGAGGAGGTGCTGACTCCTTGATGGGCGAAAAGGATTGCGACGCTTCGGGACCATCGAGTGTGACGGAGCCTTGCAGGCCATGTTTTGGCGGCGGTGGCATTCCAGCAAGCCCAGCAAAGTTTGTATGATCAAACGGGCATTTTCCGGGCGTATTCTTGGTTGGAGTTCGAGCGCTGCGGGCACTCTGAACTGGACTTGGCATGCGTACAGGCGCGGGCGGCGGAGAGAGTGGCTGATCGTCGTCATGTCCCGATGGCTCGTAGTGCGGGACAGATATTCCCCACGGTCGGCTGGGCGACTCTCCTACACGCACTTCTTTCAATGGTCGGTCGAAGTGGCTTTGTCGGTCACCATCCACCTGGATCGGTACCTGAGCATCGTCTGGGTCCGAGTTCACACTGACAGCTTGCGCCCAATTCTCGACTCTTTCATTTGAAGGTTGTGCCACATCACTCGGTCGGGTCGGGTCATCCTCCGCCTCGGGTAGCATGGGTTGATGAAGCTGGCCCAGTCCCTCAATCATGCTCACGATGTCGCCATATTTAGAGTCTATTTTCTTGATCTGATCTTCGTCACGCTGGTACCGCCGGAGACAAATCTCGTGGCTGCGAGGGAGTTCATGTTTGTGCGTCTCAACATAGTGTGCAATTTCCTCTGGCGAATGCTTGTCCATGTAACGGATGGGACACTTGCCGGCCGACGAGCCGTTGGTACGGGACGTAGATTCTTCATACATGGCTGCGCAGATGGGGTCCATCGAATGGTGTGGAGTGGTGTCTCGCACGTCATCGTCTTGGTCCCCAGAGCCGCTAGCCGTGGCCGGCTTGGAGAACGGGCATTGAAGGTGGCCCTTCTTTCCTTGGACCGTAAAGTCTTGTTCTAGAGCTGTCGACATGGACGTGGCCACGTGTGAGGTCTGGGATTCGGTCTCTCTGCTGGAAGCTGTGGTCTTGCTCGCTTCGCCCAGCGAGGCAAGCTGGTTGGCCACTCGACGTCCGTCGCGAATGACGAGAGCAAGTTGATGTTGGGAGCCGGGGTTATACGACCGAGGAAGGGGAACGGGCAACGAATTATCAACGGGGGAATACGGGGGAATCTGGAGTTTGGCCAGTGTGTCGGCTATCTCTGGCGCCGCCGGGGCATATTTGTCTGCCAGGTACTGGAACTGTTTGCGGTTTCGAGTCAGCATGGAAGACATGGCCGAGACGGTGCAGGATGTACAAAGTGAGGATAGGACGTCAGATATCAGAGGGTTGAAAAGGTGTCAATCTCGGCAACTAGTTCAGTTGCTCTTGATCTAGAGCTAATGATAACTCATCATGCTGACGGGGGTGTCCGGACAGCTCCGGTATCGCCGAGCGATCACCAGGAGATGCTGCGGACAGGGCAGGAACAGGGTAAGGAACAGGAACAGGGTAAGGAAAAGCCGGATTGCGTGTGCATGGTGCGGCTGTTGAATGTGGAGGATAGCAGTTTGCTTTGAAATCAAGCAAGGTGGCTGCCAGACGGTGAGGAGAGCTCTCCGGGGCTCGCAGCTCGGCGTTTTGGGGGGCCGCTAAAAAAAAAAAAGTTGGACTCACCTGTTCATGGGCGAAGCGCAGCTTGTGCTCCAGGACAGTTTTACGGTCCGTCAGAGTCTGGACCTCATCGGCAAGGGCGTTGAAAGCATCTGCCAACGTGTGCGCGAGATGAAGATATGCCATGCCCTTGGCCGCGGTAAGTGAGGAAAGAAAGAAGGGGAAGAAGGGAAAGGAAAAGGGACGGGGGAGGTTTTTGAAGGGGAAGGAAAGGGAAGAGATTTGCAAAGACCAGAAGGAGGCAGGTAAGGCAGAGCACAGGCGAAAGAGCATGGAAGGCAAGCGCGAGTGGGGGACCAAAGTCGTGATTGGGTCGACTGTTGCTGTGGGGACTAAAAGGGCATGTAAGGTAGCACCGAGCGGCGGCTCCCAGGCCCAAAGCTCTCTGAAGAGATCGGGGCAGTCATTAAAGGAGCATTTTAGCTCCGAATCAACTCGGATCTTGGGTGAGATCTCCCGTTGTTGAATCGGCAGCGAATGACGACGCAGCCGGCATCGTTTGACAGGTTTCATGCATTGCCAACCCATGTCACCCTCGACAAGATCGCAAACAGCCTTGCTTGGCCATCAGTCTGCCAACCCAACCCGCCGCTTCCCGACACAACATGCCATGCCTGGTCAAGTTCAACATGCCATCTCCGTATCTCGGAGCCATCCCTGCCCGGATCTCCAGAACTGGTCAGTTCCATGGTCGGATTGTGGAGGTGGCAGCCAGTGGACGACCCCCCCGAGCCGAGGCACCTCATCCGGAGGCGATGAGCTTACCCTATAATGAGCCCTTGTGCGGATTGCAGGACGAATTTCCAACTTGGCGAGAATACAGGAGTGAACAAGTAACCGACCATGTTTGTACCGCCTAGAAATGCAAGGTCGCATAGCCTCGGCGTATCTTGCTACATGCTCCAGCGCACAGATGGGGGCGATCTGCGGGCCGTAGGTAGGTAGATACCACCTACCTGGGCAGCCAATGTCAGCAGTTATTTCACTATCTTGGAATGCACAAACAGCCGAACAAAACGAGACTGCCACAAGGACAGCCCAGTTGCACGCTCCCAGCCCTGTGAAACAGTCCTCTGGCGGCCATCGAATCCGACGCCCCATCTGTTCTGTTTCTCGTCCATCCAGAAGCCCGCCCAGGAAACCTCGCCATCAACCCCGCTATCGACAATTCACTATCATCCAACACCACCACCATAGTCACCGCCATCATGTCCAAACCCGAGATTCACACCATTCCTCCAGCCAAGCTTATTAGCAGCACCTCCCACGTTGTTCCTGGACAGCTCTCCGTCACCGAGTTCTTCTTCAAAGTTCCACTCGACTACACGGACCTGGATGGCCCCTCAATCACTCTCTTCGCCCGTCGGGTTAGGAAACACGAGGTTCCCATCTTCCCCCCTCAAGACGACGAGGAAGATGGAAACGACAAGGATGAAACAGGTGCTACGGCGAAGCCGTATATGGTCTATCTCGAGGGGGGCCCTGGCTTTGGAAACAGAGAGCCTCAGGACCATCCTCTGACCCGTCCCGCGCTTGCAAGGGGATATCAGGTCCTTCTGCTCGACCACCGCGGTGTCGGATTGAGCACTCCCGTAAGTGCGGAAATGCTCAGCCTTGTCCCAGGCGGAATTGAAGGCCGGACGCACTACCTTGGCCTTATGCGCCAGGACAACACCGTCCGCGACTGCGAAGCTGTCCGCAAGTGTCTGACCGCCTCATGGCCGGCTTCAAAGCAACCCTGGTCCATCTTCGGCCAGTCCTATGGAGGATTTATCTCACTGTCCTACTTGTCCATGCACCCAGAGGGGCTCCGGGAGGTCTTCCTTACAGGCGGCCTGGCCCCCGTGGGCAAGACACCCGACCAAGTCTACGAGGCCACTTTCCGGCGAGTGGCAGAGCGCAACGAACAATACTACACAAAATTTCCCCAGGACGCCGATATGGTTCGCCAGATTGCCAGCTATATTGAGAGCAAGGGCGGAAGTGTCCCCCTGCCATCTGGTGGCTCTCTTACCGTCCCTCGCCTCTTGACACTCGGCATCGCATTTGGCGGGCACGGCGGCTTCGACAACGTCCACTCTACACTTCTGCACCTCAAGACTTCTCTCGACCAATTTGGCCTTCTTACGCGGGCGTCGCTTGTTCCATTAGAAGGTTGGACTCCCTTCGACACCAACATCATCTATGCTATCCTTCATGAAGCCATCTACTGCGACGGCCCCAACTCCGCCTCTCGCTGGTCAGCCTACCGAGTCGGAAAGGAGCTCGAGTCTTTCGCTTGGCTCGCCCCAGGCTTCTCTGCCGCCTCGACCACCGGTCCACTTTTCTTCTCCGGCGAGATGGTCTTCCCTTTCCACTTTGACACATACCCCGAGCTGCAAGCCCTGCGCCAAGAAGCCGAGCAGTTGGCGAGCCGCGACGACTGGCCGGCGCTGTACGACCAGGAGCAACTTCGCAAGAATACTGTTCCCGTATATGCTGCATCATATGTAGCGGACATGTACGTCGACTATGACTTCGCCCGAGAGACGGCCAAGCTTGTCAAGGGCACCAAGACTTTCGAGACCAATGTCATGTATCACTCAGCTTTGAGAGCCAAGGCAGAAGAAGTTCTGCACCAGCTATTTAGCTTGAGGGACGATGTCATTGACTGAAGCTGGGTTGTGCTGTGGACAATGAATGCATGTAGCGAGTTGATAGATACTGTATGAAACCTCGCCGACCTAGATGATACGGCAGCGCCGATGGCCGCCATCCAGTCTTACTTACCCCTATCTCAATGTTGGAGCCGAAACTCACTTGTAAACCGTACAAGCTCCCAGCCAGCCTCCCCTATGCATTGCCCTTATTTTCGCCTCTACTAGTACCTGAAAACACCAGGTGGCAAAGCCTCCCCCTCTAAATGTTGTCTCTCATCCTCATACGCTGCTGACACGTTCCCTACATGTTCCATCGGGGGGAGATCTCCCACCACTCTGATCGCATCGTGCCTCATTACCGTCTCTCTTAGAATCGTAGCAGCTAACTCAGGGTTACTGACTAGGAACTCGCTCGTGGCCTCTGGTGCTCGTTTCCACAGCAAGGGCTGGAGGAAGCCCACCCGCGCCAGCACCATCTTGAGAAGAGGATCGACCTCGGGCACGCCACGGTACAGCCTTTTTGTAAGATGCAATACCTCAGGTAGCGCAGCGTCTGTTCCCGCAGTCTCTAGCATGTCGATACAAGAACGCATTACAGCTTTGCGAAAGTCGTCCATGAGGAACCGATTCGCGCAGATGTAGACGTCAAGGTTGAGTTCGTAGGTGAGGAACCAGGTCCGCAAGTCTTCACCCATGATGCGCGTTGGGTGGTTTGCCCTTGGCTGGGCGTGAGGAGGTGGACCGTAAGGAATCGGGGGCGGCGGATGTCGTCCAGGTGGAGGCTGAGCACGGTACGGTCTGTTTTCGTCACGGAATCGACGAACACCGCAGTGCCAGCATCTAGCAAAGTCTTGTCTTGCGAGGCACCGAGGACAGCGGCATGCAGGACGATGAAGCCCGGGCTGCTTCTGTGGATTCCGGTCTGCGTCAGAGTTCCTAGCCTGTCGATTTCGGCGTCGCCGTTGTCGCCATCCTGGCCCTGGGCTTCCTGAACTTCGATCTGAACCCGAAGAGTTACTTGATGAACTTGAGTCTGACGCCTCTGCCGGTTCAGGGTCTACGTCAAGCCCCTTGCCCTTGTCGACCCGTGGTTCTACTATGCTATTAACACATATCACCCGAAAATGATCTGCGAAGGGATTTACTGACCCAGAGCACTCGCCGCTGGCCGGATGGGCTCGAAACGACCCTCGTAAAGAAATGCAATCAGGAAGTGGAACACCGCCGGGTCTTCTTCCGGCAGATCAATGACTTGTTCGCCGGCTTCCTTGAAGTCGCCGCAGAGCGCCTTTCGGAACCATTCAGCCCGAGTAAGAATATCTCTGTGAACCTAGAAAAGGGTTGACTCGTCAGCTTCTCAGTGCCTCGCAGACCTTCTAGAGAATCCTCGACGTACGTAGAATGTTTGAATATTGTTCAATGGCCCGACACGAACTGGTACTGGAGGGGAAGAATATCGTCCATCCACGGAGCTAATCCAAAGGTCTCGTGTTGTGCTAGGCTGCTTCTCTTCCTTGCTCTCTTGGTAGTCCCTGTCTAGAACGACGACGTTGGGTGGGCCTGAAGGCGCACTCATGGCTTCGGCCAGGGTATGGACCGTGACAGTCGTCCCGCCAGTTTCAGCGGCTTGGGCCATCCTCGCGATCCCACTTGCGACAGCAGACGAGGTAGGGAATTTCACAAAAGAGCGCGTGAGCAAGCGCGCAAGGAGGCTTTAGAATATTCAGAACAAGCAGGCTCCCGAAACACTGGCTGAGCAGAAATAGGCATTCACACACACTAACTTGGCATCGAGCAGGACAACCAACGACATGTCAAACATGTGGGTGTTGAATGGCTGCCAATGGAGAGGCGCAGCCCCCAACCTCTTCTGCCGTCGTGCGCGGAATAAGCTAGGCGCAGACGCCTACAACGTTGTGCAGCCGTACAAGGCGGCCAAACAATTTATGCGCATGGCATCGATGCAATCTGCAGCCAGCGCGGGGATGGTCGCTTCAGGTTCTGACTGCATCGTGTGCTCGGCTTGGCCCTGGCCAAGGGTATATCGGCCGATATCCTGGATAGGCTGAGTGAGCTGAGATAGTGAAGATCAAGCCCGCTGATTCGGGTAAACTAGTCTCATTTTTGGCGTCAGACGCTCTAATGCTCGGTGTGACGTGAGTTTCCACGCACGTCTGAGGCCCACGCCTCGTTCCGAAGCCCCAGCTAGGTCATCATCCACTGTGCTGCATGCGATCACACGGCTGCATTGAAACGACCCATCTGCCTGAGGCCTGGCTCCCCCCAGTGTGACTCTGGTTGCAATCAACGTAAACCAATCCACAAAAGCCTGGCTGAGTTCGAGGCTTCGAGCAGAGCCTATGTATTCACCTCACCACGGGCACATCACCGCAGGCTGCATGTTGCTTCGATGCTCGATGATGCCTCCTGTGGTTACTCTTCCTCCAGCTCCGCCTGCATTTGGAGTCCTTTAAATGCGAAAATTTAGTGTTGCAGAGCCTCAAAAGTACAATGGCCACTCACTCCAGATCTTGTTGGCAGAGTCCGATATGACCCTGGCCTTGACAAGCAATTTTTCTTCGTATTTCTCGTTGTCTTTGCCCTTGAGTCGGATTTTGTTTGGTTGAGCCTGGGCTTGTTAGACAGCTCACAAAAGGATGAAAATGCCGGGAACTCAAGTTGGCTTGCTCCTGACCTGCATCAACACGGGAAGAAGTTCCATCGGGTCCGCGTTGGCTATGGTTGCCACAGTTCGGAATCCATTCTCCCAGAATACTCGCCTGCACTCGGTGAGTTAAATATTCAGCCCCTCATGGGAGTGCACACACGCTGTCCGGCTTTTGATGAAGGGGATCTTTGCCAACGCCAGTAGGTCGGCTCGTGCGCCGGCCACAAGCCTGTCCGAGAAATGGTCGAGAGCGGCTGCCATCACACTGCGATTGATTAGTTTTGTAGCCGATGTTCTCCCCAGATGCAACATACCCCCAGCTCATTTGTTCACAGAACTTGATCATTCCGGCAGCAAATCCTTGACAGGTTTGGGAAAGATTCTGTACTGTCCCACGAGGCACATCATACTTCCGTGCTACGACGTGTATCGGCACCTCGTTACATAGGTCTCGCAACTGAAGAGCAAGATAAAAACGGCGATGAACCCGAGCTATTTGTTTTTCTTCTTGCGTTGTCTCACGAAGCGTGGCACCCTGGGCCCTTGTCACCCTAGTTAGAAGGCAACACTCGACGCAGCTGTAACCCCGACTTACAACTTCAGGATTGTGGTCGGCTTAATCCCCAGGAGGCGTAATACTCGTAGACCACTTTCATCTAGACTCTCCATCTCGTTTCGGAACACCTGCCAGTTTACGGTAACACCGAATTCCTGGACTGGCGTGAATGTGTAGAGCACGTGCATTTCTCCATCCATAACAAACGACTGAAGAGCTCGACTGAGCTCTTTGTGAACAAAGACTCCGTCGTCTGGATCAATGGCCGATGCCACAATTGCATTGCCAAGCTGCGTTGCAGCAAACATCGACGATGAGTCACGAGCCACAAAGCCCATCGATTCAATTTCTTCCAAACTTGAGGTGATGCAACGGTCAACAAATTTAGCACTGTGAGTATGGCTCAGCAGCGACTTCGAGAAATAATCATGAATGGAATCGTGACTTGTAGCTAAGCGGATGGAGATGACCTCCAAAAGCGCGCTGGTTGCAATTAGTGAACGGCACTTCTTCATCTGAGCTTAACACTTACCGCTGAATGCGTCGATTTTCCGTGTTGAGACAGCTCGTAACGGCGGGCAATTCGGCATTCATGAGCTCTACAACCTGCTCCAGGTCATTTTCTCGGCAGCACAAATATGTCTCTCCGATCGGCGCCTTGCCTTGTCTTCCAGCACGGCCTCGCATTTGCCTGAGCATGGATGGACCAACAAATTCACGCCCCATCCGACAGTTGTGAAGAATCACTCGTCTCGCTGGTCTAGAATCATCAGTACAGGTTTCATAGTGAGGGAAGAGAGAGAAACTGACAGATTTATCCCCGCTGCAAGGCTGCAAGTAGCCACACAAACAAGAATGGTCCCGGCGTCGTATGCTGCCGCAATGAGATCCCTCTCTTCGGTTGTCAAACCAGCCTTTTCGGTCAGCAGCTTTCCCTGTTTCGTGGCTCAATATACTCACATCTGGCAGCATTAGCAATCGTTGTTAAATTGATAATGAGGTTGGTGACATACGATGAAATGCAACCCCATACAGTACGGTCTCTTCCAACACCGGGTCAATCCCAGTGTTGAGGCTTCGAAGCTCTCCTAATAGGTCCATCCTCTTGTCAACAAGCTCAGGGTCAAGCTCGGTTGGGGGAGGCATGGCACGACTGATCCATCGGGCATCAGACTCGCACACTCCCCGGCTGCCAGCAAATACCAGGGCCCCAAAGCCAGATGTTGCAGTCTCGTAAGCAAGTGTCACTACTGCATTAAGAACCGGATCACGCAGTTCTTTGTGCGTGGATGGCTCAATCCGTCGGATAGGCCTAGCGGCCGACTGTGTTTGTGCAGACCGACTATTTAGCTGGGCAGCAGTCTTGATGAGGCTACTTGTTGAACCCGCAGGATAAACATTGCCATCGTGCACCAAATGTTCTTCGATGGGAACCGGTCGGTAACGGGTCTCGTAGCAGTGCCCGTCAAGCCATTGTGCCATCAAGTCCATGTTCTATCAAAAAGGGTTAACAAGAACTCCGGTCGGCTGGGGAGAATGAACGTACCGGAAGCGTAGCGCTCATGCCAACAATTTGGACGGGCTGCTCTAGGCTGAGCAACTTAGTAGCCACCAGCTCAAGGAGATATCCTCGGTTATCGTCATCAACCATGTGTAACTCGTCGAGTACGACTGCGCGGAGCTTCGAGATGGAACAGTCATCAATGGCCGTATTCACGAGCGCATTTGCCTTGTTCGGTGTTAGCTAGTCACAGGGGCCGAAAAAGCAAGAATCTTGCAAGAACCAGCCTTTTCCAAAGTACACACGCCGATATCGAAGTCTGCCCAAGTTGCTCGGACTTTTCCGCCCCCAAAGAAGCCAACGACACGAATCGTGCCTTCGTCTGCTCGCCGGCGCCAGATGCGCTTGTCATCGTCGATGTTGGTATCTGTGGAAAGGCGCAGACCTTGTACCACGGTCCGAAGCCAGCGGACTTTCTCCTGCACAAGAGCGACGTAAGGAAGAACCAGAAGTGCCTTTGATCCCTTTTCTTCGAGTATCCTCTTTAGCATGAGCACTGATATTGTTTAGTTTGTAGACTCCTCGTTTCCAGTACTTAGCTCACCGTCAGCCACCAACGACTTGCCACCGCCAGTAGGTGCACAATAAACAAGGTTCTTCTCCCCTGTCAGGAGGCCAGGGCCCTTGAGACAGGCTCTTTGCCAGGGGTATATTTGCCTGATACCAAGAGACGCAAAGTTATTGACCAGTTGTGGTGGAAGATTATAGGTTGAATGGCTCAAGGCCAACTCGGGATCGCCAGAGGCTGTGGGAGTTGCAGCTATCGACCTCCGTTGAGAATATTCTGAAGGCCCTACTCGCTCATCGAGGTTCACAATGCGGCTGGGGGAGATTCTTGGGTGAGCATTGGGTAGACTGATAGCCCGCTGGAACTGAACTGCAGTCCGGGATGCCGATGGACCCCTACTGTGATCATCTCCAGTGTTGGATAGACTTCTCTTGTGTCCGGCAATGGAAGTGGTAGCGAATGTCGTCCTCTGGTCATGGGCAGCCTCTACACTGGTCGTGTGCATCAATCCTCGCATACTCTTCATGTTGAGCAGCGAAGTTGAGGCCTGGGATGGTGAAAACAATCATGGGAGGTAGATTACAAGAAAACAAAAAGAACAAGAGAATCTATAGGCATTTTAGCGGCACTGCTGTCGAAAAGAGCTCTCATGGGGTATGGAAGTCGTGACACGCGTGCTGGGTACAATATACTTCGGAGGCAGAACGCGATGTCACGTGTGCAAGCTTGCGGCCTGGGTCTAGCTGCCCAGGCAGGAGCAGTGAAAGTGAGAGCCACTCAAACGCGGGGCGTTCCTGACACCACACGACAAGCTGCAGCCGATTTGCAGGGCTCTGTAGCCTGGACGGCTTGGCCATTGGTTGGCCGCCAGGAAAGAACCCTGCGCGGTTCTCTCCGACAGTCTAGCATTCTTCCGTGCCAGGTGCGTTCCCAGTTCCTCGCATAGCGTTGATTACACCTACGTACCTACTACGTATTGATCAAGGCCGAAGACGTCGATTCTTGCAGCCTCCAGTTCTTGCGTCTCCTAACCCTGGTCACTTTGTCGCTCGAAGCCATTAGTGAATACGCCATGAGATTGCCTCGGCTTCATAGGAGGATTATCCTAGGGCACATTCTTGAATTGAGGTTAAAAGAGCGTGCCGTTCCCTGAGGCGACATGGCCACGCCTGCCATGCAGCATCAGCTCGTGCCCCCTCGGTGCAACGTCTTATTCTCAGGTAGGTAGGTAGGTACCTTGAACATCAAATAACAGAGTAGGCTTCTATCGAAATACGACAGTTTTGACGAGAATGATTCATTTGGTCCGTTGAGATATTCCAATTGAAATTCCCGCCCACTTGAGGTCGATGAGTGGAGGTGCACTGAATTGGAAATGTCATCGTTCGGCTAACGATAAGTACCTACTGTACCTGCTGGCGTACCTAGCCCCACGACCCTTCACTTTTTTGAGGGGCGGCTTTTGGGGGGTGCCAATTCGATTCAATCTTGATTCGACAACAAGACCATGCAGACTGAGTGTAGTGCAAGCATTTTCTGCAGCCCGGCTCCAAGCCAAACTGGCATCTAGCATTCTGATTTTGTTCAACCTGTGCTGTAGGGTTAGCAGCAGTAAGATACCAGATGCCCGAGTCCCAACGCCTACTTTACCATCGATCGGCTGATCACTAGGTCCATCCAAGCCAACACAACCCATCCCCCGAGACATGCCCGCGGTCCCCATCTCGTCATGGCCATGATCCATGCCTGGGTGGTATACGGAGTACGGAAATACGTGCGTAGTTGTGTGATTTGAATGCGATTGAGCCAATCTCACGAACCCGAGCCACCCATGCTCAATTAATGGCCGAGGGTGCTTTGATCCTCGCGGGGGAGGACGTTCACGAGCCTCGTTCAGGGTATCACCGCCCATCCTCAGGTCGACCGAGTGCCGCCGCAGGTAGTGGGGGACGAGTTCACTGGTATGCGCCAGAGATGGCAAACTCACAAAACAAATACAACGCTCGCGTCGACAGGGCCCGGCCGACATTGCGGCCGGTTTAAACGACGTCGTGGTAGATTGCGACAGCGAGGGAGTTGAGACATTACCAGGCGGCACATGGCACGAAATGGTTGTGGTCCAGAAAAAGCCTGTCGTCGAACAGGGGGGGCGGGGGCGGCTTCAAGCCCATTTGCATGCCACCATCCATCCACCCTGGGGAGCCACGATGCCACGCCAGGCCATGCCTGAGAAGGAAGAGCGCGGCAGGGTGGAAGAGGGGGATGGAAGTTGATAGAGATTGGCCGCGGGCAGCAAGATGGGCCACGGATGCTGGGGGCTCTCCTAGCACGGGATGCTTGGCTTCTTGCAAAGATGAGGTCGGGAGGGTTGCGCTACGTACCGGCCACCAGGGCATCTCGACGTCGGGGGTCACCCATCTAGGCAAGGTAGCCATCCAACCGGAGCCGGCCAAGCCGGTGGAGCTGGTCTTCCACTACCGCCAGCTCAATCTTTAGCCCTATTACCGACTGCCTCCGTCAGCTTCCACGAGGATCTCAACATCATCACCGCACATCCATTTTCCTGGCGCGAAATCGGCCGGCTCTCGAGTCTGGATCCAGCTCGGATGGCTGAGGGGAAACGCTTACATAATGTTACGGTGGGCGGGCCCTAATTGATTCGCCCCGTGTCGTCGGTAATGGCCCGCTGTCTATACCAACCCGATCCCACACGTCCGATCGTGAGGTGCCGGGACACCAACAACTTTGCATGTGGGACTCGGCATGCTAACAGAGAGATGGACGATGGGAACGAACTGATATTGTTCTGATGAAATGGGGTTATGGACAAGCCTGTTCTCATCGCCCGTTGTGCCTCCGAGGTGCCAGTAGTGAGGCAGGATGAGATGATCTGCGACCAAGGCTTGGGTAGTGTGGTGTGCTGTTGCTCGTCATTGCCTGTGACTTTGTGTCAATGAAGGGGAAAAAAGTCGGCATGATGACAAGGGTCTTGGAGAGGTGAGCAGAGCGAGAGGGTACAGCAGGAGAGGAGGGAATGGCGCTCTATTAATGTGTCCTACGACCATGTGTTTTGGGGGTGAGAAGATGAACCTACACTAGAATACTGTAAGGCAGTGAAGAAAGTCAACCGGCATCGCTTGTTGGGAAACACAACGGGACCTACTCCCCGGTTCCCTGTCGCCCTGAGGCAGACAATGGAGGCATGGGGGCTTTGATAGCGACGACTCCGTTGACATTAATCGAGTCGAGGGAGGGCGTGCAAGGGTGTGCGAGATGGCGACGGAAAATGCGGATGACTTGGCGCCCCATGCTCCTTGCTGCTTGCTCCATGCTCCATGCACTTGCAAGCTCACACCTTTGACAGTTTCAATACTCGTTCTTTGCGGCAAAACCTAGCCTTTTGAAATAGATTGATCCATTGCTGCGACGATGGAGGGCGGGGGTCCATCTGTGGCATGGTGCGTAGAAGTTATCAGGGACGTCGATCTGGGTCAACGGCGCATGACGAACTGGGCATGGCATGGCACAGGGGGGGGACTATCATGGCTCAGCCGAGTGGTCGTCGAATCGAATCGAGAGGGAGATGGAGGAGGGCTTATATCGCTGACCGACCCAAGTTAAGGCACCCGGCCACTAATTACCTTAGGTTGCCCCCAGGAAGCCAGCCAGCACCTTCTTGTTCCAAGCAACGACGGGCAGAGAGGATGGGGCAAATAAATGAATGCACTTGGCCGGGAGTGGAGGGCAAGCAAGGAATCGTAACTTTTGGCACGCGTCCCATCGCCTACCGGTATCCTTCTCTTGTGGTTTCCCTACACTATTGGAAGCTTAGCTGAGCAAGTGAACGGAAGCAAACAATCAGTGGCATGTCCCGTGGACCATCTATCAGAGTCGTTGGCGATGCTCATCATGGTCAATTTCTCATGTCCTTCATACCTCGGCCGATGACATTTTTCGGTAGTCTCCTGTGCCCTGGGCTTTCTCACCAAATGCAGGCCTGCCGTCTCCTTCATGGTGGCTCGTCTGGTGGTGACCGGCTTCGTCTCTCCCCGGGGCATGGTCTGCTCTCCATCTCTGGGAGGACCCGTGGACCCGTGGCACGCCTCAGAGTTGGGTTGAGAGAGATCCGTCGCTCGTCAGTGCTGCGAGACCCAGATGGGCCCCCGTGGAGACTAGGTAACACTGGCGACCAGGGTGCAGCATGTAGACCAGAGGTCGCCTTGATCGTTCAACTGATGCATCAGCCACAAACCTAGCTAGTGGCTACCTGTCGGCTACCTTCCTTTACTAATCCCGCCCCCGTGCACTCTTAGCAGAGTGGATGTATCGACCAGGCCAGGGCCCGTCGCCTTGGGGTGGACGTTTCTTCTTTCTCCCGGCGGCGCCTGGGAATCATGCCTCTTCCTCCTTCAACCTTGCTTCCACTCCATCTCGGTGGACAATTCTACTTCGTCGTGAGCCTCTATCTCTATCATTCACTCTCATAACGGTTCCTTCTGGCCTCGCCTTATTTCACTCCCCCAAAGGCGAATTCACCGAGATCTCTCTCGCCCTCTCTATACTCGCACCCTCCTCCGCCAACCCATCACCTCCGGGCATGCCTTCATACGCGATTCACCTCATCTCGTTGCTGCGCAAGTGATTTTCTGCTGGATGTCATGGCCCAACAAAATGTAAGCTGCTTTTCTTATTCCTTTATCTGCCCGGCTGGCTTGACTTTCACAATGCATTTTTTTTTTACTCTTCCTGCGTCTACACCTCGATTTCTCACTTCAGCGGCGAGCTGTGACGGCGCGGTCGCGATTAGACCCATTCTCTAACTCATCCCGCAGGACTCCAAGGCTTCTGACCCTGATGCTCAATCCGTGGCCGACCCGATGACCACTCAATCAGGTTCTGAGGGCACGGCCAAGGACGCTGGCACAGATACAGCGTCACCCTACGGGACTCGTTCCCGTAATAGGACGGGCACCTCGCGTCCCAACTACGCTGAGGACAAGGACATCGACACTGATGTCTATGACTACTATCACGACAAGAAGGACCATGAGTCCAAAAAGTCGTCGCGCCAGGCCAGTGCCGCCGCGAACGGCGATGCGCCCCGCGGGGGTGCTAATTCACGTAAAGTTGTTACGGATGAGCCCAAAACTGGGCCATCTGTGAATAGCTCCAAGGAGCAGCAGTCGGGTGGTTCAAGCAATGCGTCCACGACTACTCAATCGGCGGGTGCTTCACAGCCTTCACGGAAGCGCAAGGCCGCAGCCCAGTCGGCGGCAGGTTCCACCAGCCAAGCGGGCTCCGCCAACGGCTCGTCCAAGAAATCAACAGCTTCTGGACCACCAGCGGGCATTTCGTGGCCCGAAACCAACATGTTGACCTTTGACGACTGCAAGGCACGACCCGTTGACGGCCGGATGGTGGCCGACGATGGCACAGTGCTGGAGCCAAATGGTAGGTGACATGCTCCTCCCGAGGTCCACCGTAAATTCGGATTGAGCATGGCTAACCCGGCGATGCAGATCATGTGTACCTCGTCTGCGAGCCACCTGGAGAACCCTATTACCTGGGCCGCATCATGGAGTTCCTACACGCGCAGAATGACACGAGCAAACCCGTGGATGCAATTCGCATCAACTGGTACTACCGGCCAAAAGATATTGGGCGAAAGGCACCAGACACGCGCATGGTCTTTGCGACGATGCACTCAGACATCAGCCCGTTGACAGCCCTGCGCGGCAAGTGTCAGATTCGCCACAAAGCTGAGATCCCCAGCATGGACGCATATCGCAAGACGCCCGACAGCTTCTGGTATGACAAGCTGTACGATCGCTACATTCAGAAAAACTACGACCTGATTCCGACAAAGTCCATTGTCAACGTCCCTGCTAACGTGAAGAAGGTGCTTGACGAGCGCTGGAAATACGTGCTAGTTGAGCAGGGGCGTGGCAAGGAGCTCACTAGCGCCGTTAAGCTCTGCAGGAGATGCACCGGCTATTGTGCCAGGTACGTACCTATTACAAGGCCCCACGTCCCACCCACCTCACGTTCCGTGGCTGACCTCATGCCTCCAGCAACGACTCGGTTGACTGCGCCGTATGTCAAAATACGTATCATATGAACTGTGTCAAGCCACCACTACTTAAAAAACCATCTAGAGGATTCGCATGGTCTTGCGCCGCATGTAGTCGCGCGCAGGAGAGGAAGCTCGAGGCCCGCAACACTCCCAACGTCAATGATCCCAGCTTTGACCCAGATGATGACGACCTTTTGGATGAAGAGGATGATGAAATGCAGGGGGTTGACACGGGCCGCACCAGCCCGGATGACGATAGCCATGTCCACCACGAAGGCACCGCCGAGCAGATCTACCAGGCGAGTCTCTGGCCTTATCGATACTTGGGCATGCACTGCAAACCCGAGGATGCACTCGACTATGATGACAGAATCTATCCACGCGCGAGTACGCGAATCGGCCCGCGACACCAGGCGAATGTTTTACCGTGGCCGGGACAACAAGTGCAGTATGTCAAGCCACCGGAAACCAAGAAGAACGGTAAAAAGGATACCAAGACAAAGGAAGCGGCCGTCGAAGCAGACAAGTCCTGGCGTGGGAAGCGGCCCAAGTGGGTTCAGGACATGCCTCCTGGCTATACGGTTCGAGGCGAGGACTATGATGAAGAGGACCCTAATTGTACGGCAACGCCCCTCTGGCTACCCCCACCGAAGGATGTCATCTCCGGAGAGGAAATCAACCAATACATGGAGAAAGCCAAAGGGATGACCAAAGAACTTGGGCTGCCGGAACGGTCAACCAATCTTCAGGATGTCGCAGCCGAGACCTTGTTCCGCTCTGGGTTCGACACGAAGCGTGCACTCAAAATACTCCCCGAGACAGAAAAGGCGGCTTTCAAAGAGCCTGAATTGACACCGGCAGAGCTAAAGAAGTTTGAGGAGGCAGTCATCAAGTATGGCTCTGAGCTGTATCTTGTCAAGAGGCATGTCAAGACGATGACACCTGGCATGATTACCCGCTTTTACTACACCTGGAAGAAATCGGAGCGCGGAAAACAAGTCTGGGCCAACTTTTCAGGCCGGAAGGGCAAGAAAGAGGCCAAACGAGCAGAAGCCGCCGCCAGCAAGCTTGCCGACGATGTTGCAAACGATGACGACGACTCCGCTTTCGACACGGAAAAGGCAAACCAGAAGAAACGCGGATTTGTGTGCCAATTCTGCTCCACGACCACCTCACGACACTGGCGACGTGCACCAAACCCGATCCCCGGAATTGTCAGTGATAATGGCTCAAAGGGCTCGAACAAGGACAAGGCAAACGAGCGAGTTGTGGCGCTGTGCCGCCGATGCGCGGAGCTGTGGCGACGATATGCCATTCGATGGGAGGATATCGAAGAGGTGGCCAAGAAGGTGGCCCAATCCGGTGGTCGGGCCTGGAAGCGCAAGCAAGATGAAGAGCTTCTCAAGGAATTGCAGGCGGCAAAGGAGATGGGCATGATGACTCCAGAACGTGCGCCTACTCCTTCAACAACACCCGCCGCCACCAGTGGACAAGAACCGCCGCGGAAGAAGCTCAAGGGTGCACCTCCGGAGAAGGATGCGGACAACCATCATTCTGATGCCGCCAGTGTGGCGGGCTCTACCTCTTCGAAGAAGAAGGATAAGAGCGTGGAAAGCGTTGCTCTGCCCGAGATGCCCAAGCCCCGAGTCTTGCCTTGTGCTGTGTGTGGCGAAATGGAGCCACAAGGTGACCAGCATTTGTCTTGTCGCGAGTGTCGCCTGACGGTGCACCGCAATTGCTACGGCATCATAGACAACCGTAACCCTGGAAAATGGGTTTGTGATATGTGCGCTAACGACAAGAACCCCCAGGTTTCAATCGTAAGTGATACTGTGCTCATTTGCGCATGTGTGCTAACCCGCTTGCCAGCAATACAAATGTGTCCTGTGCCCTGTTGAGTACACTGAGCACGACTTTGTGGAGCAGCCCAAGCTCACACACCACAAAAAGAAGATGTCAGAGAAGGATCGCGAAAGGGAGCGCATGGAGGTTCAACAGGCCCGAAAAGCGGCTGATTTCTACCGCAAGAAACAAGAGGAGATGAACCGACCAGTCAACCCGCGCGAACCTCTCAAGAGAACGGCTGACAACAACTGGGTCCATGTGACCTGCGCAGTCTGGACACCCGAGGTTAAGTTTGGTAACGCAAAGGCCCTGGAACCCTCAGAAGGTATCCCTTCGATCCCTAGAAGCAGATACGACGAGACCTGCCAGGTGTGTAACAAAACGGACGGCGCTTGTGTTTCATGCCATCAGTGCCGTATACCACGTAAGTTTGAGTTTATCGAGCCGCTATTGTAGAATACATACTGACTAGTCTCTTAGTGCATGTAGAATGCGCACGGCAGCAGGGACACATTCTTGGGTTCGATATCACGCCCGTCAAGAGCTCTCGGCGGGACCAGTTCAGCATTGTCACCATTAACGGGGAGAGTGGCATAATGTCAGCAACCGTTTGGTGCCAGGACCATGCTCCCACAAAGACCACGGTTCACCGCATGCACGACACCGCAAGCGAATCGGGGCTCAATGCTCTGCAACTCTACGTACAAAACTTCAAGCAGGCCGATCTCACATTGACAGGCACCGTTCGCAAGGCGAACCTCATGACCACCGCAGCGAAAATGACGGGGACAACAACGCAAGCGGGCTTACGTCGGTCTTCGACGACAACTATTCCTACCGGCGGATCAAGCCAACAGCGCATTGGAGCGACAGGAGACGCGGCCTCGGATGCGAGACAACCGGGAGAGAAGGTTTGCATCACTTGTGGCATTGATGTTAGTCCAAAGTGGTGGCCAATCGACAATTCTCAAGAGCGCGAACTCACCAATGGGCACTACGGCACGCTTGGAAGCGAAGCACAGAAGTTTGTAGAACAGAGGCGATTTCAGTGCCACAAGTGTCGCAAGGCACAGCGCACCGCGAAGCCGCACCCGGTGCAGCGATCTCCTGTCATGTCGGAAATCTCGCGGCCGCCAGTTCAAGAGCCCGGCCTACCAGCCACAGTGCCGCCTCTGCGCAGTCCACCGCAAACTATGACCGGCCACCGGGAAACACACCCTGCTACCTACTCATGGCCGTCCCATGTTCCTCCTCAGACAGGGCCACCTCCAATTCAAGCTCCTGCTCATGTCGCAGATCACGCCCTTGGGGCCCGGCCACCATCTCACCCGTATGCGCCCCCACCACCTCCAAGGACCTCATACAACGACTGGGGAGCCCGGCCGGGGAGCCAGCACGGTTCGCCTCCTCGACATCTCAACGGAGGCCCTCCTCTTCACAATCCGCCGCCAATGACAAATCTCTCGTCCCTGCGGCCTCCGCCATTGTCCGGCCCTCCACCGCCTGCGCCGTTGCCCGTGAACCACGGGCCGCAGCCCTATGTCAATGGACTGCCTCCATCTCCTCGGCGACTTAGCGGACCGGCACCGCCATCTCGATACGTGCATCCCTACCAATCACATGGGCATCACGGCCCCGCAGCACACCTACCTCCGCCAAACATGAGCAATGGGGCTCCGCCGCCTCCGCCGCCTCGCAACGATGGGTTTGCTCATGGATTACACCCGCAAAGGACCCCATTCTCTGCCCCTCACGGGAGTCCACCGGGTTCTCGAAATGGGCTTCCACCACCACTTGAGCCCGTTGGATCAGCAGGGTCTCTGGGCCGCCGGCCGCCGGAGTCCCGACCCCCGAGCGGAGCTAGTGCCAGCCCGTCACTACGAAACCTATTGTCGTAGCGCGAGCGTTCATGGCGGGACGCGTATGGATGTTTTACTGGAGGACTTTGACGACGGCACCATTACAACAATAAGCGATGATTCAGTTTTTCGGGAGTCGGAGGGGCATGTGTTGTTTTCATTAAGCGTAGACAGCCGTATACGTTCGGACGTGGTTATTTTCGATGAGTGAATCAGTATCACGGAAGTTTTTGGTTGTTTTGTCGGGTTTGACTCCGGGAGGAGGGATTGATTTGCACGCTGGCGCAACAGCGGCTTGGGTACGGGATGGAGAATAGGGAGATATATATAGTTAAGGGGTTGGCATTTTGTTTTGTTGGGTCATGACGGTAAAGCGACACTGAAAAGCACTTGCTAGACGGATCTAGCTTATAGATGAAAATGATTTGTTAGGACGCGAACTAAGCTTTGCATATTCCTGATCCTCGGAGGCTGAAGAGTTGATGAGCTGTAATATCAGTGAGTTTCCTGGAGACAGGGAGAGACCAAGAAAGGCAAACAAGAAATAGTGAGAATTCCGGTTCCACTTCCCCTCGGAAGGAAATGTGGGCATCTAGCTAGCAAACCAATGAGGAAGGGGGCTGTTCCCGTTCATGTGGATGCCCGCGTGGTCGGGACTCGGGAGAGATGGAAGGCACCCGCCGCCGTGGACCTCCCGCCCTCAAGAACGGTACGTACCGCACTGCAGGGCCGCTTTACTGCTTCTGGGGGTGGTCGTGGCGTTTCAAGGCTGAGCTGGTGTCTTGCGTGGCTCAGACTCTAGACCTCAGCTCCTACGTAGTGACCTCAGCAGAAAACAACATCTCGACCATTCCGCCCTTCTTTCTCCCCCCACGCTAGGCCAGGCTCTGTGTCAGCATCTTTGGCTGCTTGTGCTGCTTCTTTCATTACGCCTGCGATAGCTATAGCGACGAATTCTGCGAATCGCCATCCCCTACCTGTTTTCCAGGCTAAGCCAATTCAATTGCGAGTGAGCTTATCTCGCCCTCGACTGCACCTTGTTCCTGACGATCCATTTCCAACCCGCATTGCGTGAGCTTCGCCTGTAAAATCATCTCACTCTATCCGAGGAGCTTCGGGCTGCTAAGGCTTGCCTTTTCAACTACCGCACACGACGGCGCATCAAGCAACTTGGAACTTTCTACCTGACACACCACGAGAACCATCCGCCATGGCGCAAGTCCTCCTCGACCTCTTTTACTCCTTCGGGAACTGCCTCAACTGCTTCCCCGGAAACCCCAATCTCAAGATCAACAATCGAAGCTTCAAGATCCTAAGACTTCTGGGCGAGGTGCGTATCCCAACGGCAGCCTTCATGGCGGAAACACCGGAAGAACCTCCCCTCGATTTCAATGCTGACACTCCTCGCAGGGCGGCTTCTCTTACGTCTACCTCGTCGAAGACACCTCAACACACGAACTATTTGCTCTCAAGAAGATCCGATGTCCCTTCGGCGCCGAGTCCGTCCAGCAGGCCATGCGCGAGGTTGACGCCTACCGCCTCTTCGCACACGTCCCGACCATCATCTCGGCCGTCGACCACTCTGTAGCCACCGAGCGCGGCGCCGACGAGACTACAAAGACCGTGTACGTCCTGCTGCCATACTATAAGCGCGGGAACCTCCAGGATATGATCAATGCCAACTTGGTCAACCATGATCGGTTCCCCGAGCGCCGCCTCATGCTCCTCTTCCTCGGCGTGTGCAAGGCGCTCCGCGCTATGCACAATTACAAGCCCGCTGTGGAGCGCATGGACATGGGCCGCGAGGAAGACCAGCTGCACCACGATGACCGGAACAATACGAGGGGCAAGCGAACAGAGGAAGAGGAGGAGGGCGAGCAGGAGAGAGGCTTGCTGGAGGGAGAGAACCAAGTAAGCGGCGGCAGGTCAATTCAGCACTACGCCCATCGAGATATCAAACCAGGTAAGCCCCTCCTCCCCTATAGAAGTCCGGTATTGCCCTTTCCATGCTAACTCGCTCTTATAGGAAACATCATGATAGATGACGCAGGCTCAACTCCCATCCTCATGGACCTCGGCTCCGTTGCCCCCTCGCCGATCCCAGTAACATCACAATCGCTCGCCCTTCAGATCCAAGACACGGCTGCTGAGCACTCCACCATGCCGTACCGCGCTCCCGAATTATTCGATGTTCAGACTGGCACCGTCATTGACACGAAAGTCGACATCTGGTCTCTCGGCTGCACTCTTTACGCTTGTCTTGTCGGCAAGTCCCCATTTGAGATGCGCTCTGACGAGACAGGTGGTACTCTGTCGCTGTGTGTCCTGGGCGGTGACTGGCGTTTCCCCGACGAGGGCCCTGCTGGGGTTAAGCGTTCCAACAGCATGCGCCCTCAGCAGCAGCAGCAGCAGGCACCTGTCATTGAGATCAGCGAGCCTATTCGTGAGGTGGTGAGGAAGTGTCTGCGAGTGGAGCCAGCCGAGCGACCCGATATCAATGAGCTTATTGATATGGTGCAGACCGTTATCGAAGAGCTGCCTGACGACGCTCATTGAATACAACGACCGGATCACTCACGCGGCTAGGGGCTATAATGGCTTGTGGTGATGGGAGAGTGTATGATGTTCTCTGGATTGGATCGAGTCTTGTTTGTCCATAGCTTGGCTCACATGTTTAGTTTTTTTTTTCACATCAAGGAAGCGGCGTTTAGGAATTGGAACGGTAGAGCCATTTGTTGGTACTTAAATAAGTCTTGCTCTGTAATCACCATGCCCTGAGTTCTGCCCTGTCTCGAAAAAGTCCCACCAACACACACCCACCATTCCTATAATCAGTCTACCTCAGTGGTTATCTCTGAGACTTCCGCACAACTTCCCGCATCTAATAGTATGCGATGATGGGGCGTATCTGGCCAGCTCATAGAAGCGGCGCAGTGTCAAATGCCAATAAACAGACGGATGCTCGAGGCTGGGCAAAGACACTTAACCTCGGCCTCGTCCTACAGCTCGAGCTTGAAGGTTGCCACCTCAAATGGCCGTAGCGTGATTGGGATCTTGCCCTCAGAGTGCTGAATTTCTTCCAACTCATCCTCCAGAATATTGGTCTTGGTGACTCGTTTGACGTTGAACGTTGTCTCGATGGTGCCGCGGCTACGGCCGCCTAGAGATTCGTATACGCGGCAGATGATGCTTTGCCCTTCGTTGATTCGAAGTCCTTCGTCACGGCTGACGTCCTCATCATCTTGTCCTCGCTTGATCGTGTCGAGGACGAGGGAACCAGCTTCGTCACTGTTGACGAGCTTGATTGGTGCACTTGAGATGCTCTCGATGGCTGCGGCGGAGGCTGCAACAGGCTTCAGAGGATTGTTGAGGGCATACGCAGCCTTGACAGTAGCCGAGGACAGAGCGCCCTTGTGCGGGAAGATGGCCCATCGGATCGAATGGTGTCCCATATCGGCATTCGCATCAGGGGCTTTGGGAGATCGGAGAAGCGACAAACGCATCGTCTTGCCCGCAGTTGCGAACCCGTACTTGCTGTCGTTGATGATAGACACGCCGTAGTTATTCTCTGAGAGATCAGCAAACTTGTGGCAGCACACCTCAAACTTGGCCATGTCCCAGCTCGTGTTGTAGTGGGTTGGTCGCTTGGTGATGCTAAAGGCTGTCTCGTACGAGGCCTCGGTGTTGACTACGTCGACGGGGAACTCAACCTTGAGGAATTTGGAGTCCTCATGCCAGTCAACCTCGGCTCTGCAATCGACCTGAGAGTCTTGTCCGTCGAGTGCCGCTGAAAGGCTGATGAATGATTGGAGCGAGCTTTTCTCACTGATCTTGATGTCGGTGACCAACGTGACGCGATGGGGTTTCTGCTCGAAAATCTTGGTCTTGCCATATTCAACCTGTCTGCGGGCGTCGAGATGGTAGACCTCAACATCCCACGCTTGCCAGTAAAGGGGAATGTCATCGAATATGACAAACTTATTGGCTTTTCCGCCCTTGTCGATGACTTCGCGATCGTTCACAATGTCGTGAAGAGACGTTATGACACCGCCTTCGACAACAAGGCGAAGCTGGTCGTTTTGTAGGACAAAGATGTCGGGTGACGTCTGCGAGACACTGACCACAGGCTTGTCCTCCTGGACCTTGAACGTGCGGAGGGCTAGCAATTGACCATCGCCGCACGCAACACCTACCTCAGTATCGGAGATTTCAACGATCTCCTTTCGATGCCACGGGAGAGTATTGATGGCAACCGACTCCTTCACGCAGCTGGAGAAACTGCTGGACACATTAAACGACTTATACAGCTCCTTAAGAAGTCGTTTTCCTTTCGCGAAAACTTCGCCATAGACCTTTTGCAAGTTAGCGTGTGCGTTAATTTTTAGCTAGGACGTGAATCGTTACCTTATCAGAGTCATCATAGCACATCTCAATGCTGCTTCCTGGAAGACAGTCATGGAACTGGCACAGCAAAACCGCTTCCCACATGTCATCCAAATCCTTGGTCGGATACTTGTATGACTTGTTCTTGATTGATGCAATGGTGGCCAGCTGCTCAATATCTCGCAACAAAACCTCAGCCTTTCGGTTGTAGTACTTGTTGTTGGCTTGCGTGGTGTATGTGCCCCGGTGGAGCTCGAAGTATAGTTCACCGTACCAGGTCGGGAAGTCGCTTGCCTTGTGGCTTAGACGATCAAAGAAGTCGTCAACAGTCGGGCCAAGCTTGAGCTTAGGGATGCCACCGATAGTGTTGCTGATGCCAGCGCAACGCCGGAGCTTCTCAAAGTGTTGCCAGGTAGGGCCACCTCCGCCATCGCCCTTGCCAAAAACAAGTAGAGATGAACTATCGACGCGCATCGTCTTGTGGTTCGTGATGCTTCTCTTCAAGTCGCCAAAGTCGGCATTGGCCGTGTAAGTTTCCGATGGGGGCATATGGCAGATGACCTGGCTTCCATCGGGACTGACCCACATGAAGGTTGTATGAGGAAAGTTGTTGATATTGTTCCAGCTCAGCTTCTGGGTCAGGAAACGATCCATGCCGGCCAGCCGGCACAGCTGAGGAAGCTGGCTTGAGTATCCAAAGGTGTCGGGCAACCAGAAAGTACGGCAGCGAGAACCAAACTCGGCCTCAAAGAAACGTTGGCCGTACAAGAACTGGCGAACAAGAGATTCACCACTCGGCATGTTGGTGTCGTGTTCGACCCAGCTGCCACCGATGGGATGGAACTGACCCTCCTTGACCTTTCGCTTGACTCGCTCGTAAGCAGCAGGGTAATCCTGCTTGAGCCACTTGTATTGCTGAGCCTGCGAGCAAGCAAAACTGGCCTCCGGGTAGCGCTCCATGAGGTCACACTGGTTAGTCCACGAGCGGACCACCTTTCGTCTCGTCTCGGCCCATGGCCAGAGCCAGCAGCTGTCAATATGGCAATGACCAATACCAAAGACGACGGGATCCTTTCCCACTTCGTATACCCTGTGAGAATCAACGTCGGGGCCAAGGATCTCACGAGCAATTTCTCGGCACTTGAGAATCGAATCTTGATTATCGACCTGGAAAGTATTGATGATTTTCATAGCGACTGACAGAGCGTGGTTCTGTTCAGCCGAGTTTTCGGGGAGCTCTCGAGCAGCGTCGCCAATCTCCCACATATCTATGTGGAGCTTGCGAGCTGGAACGTTGATGGCCACGATGTCAGCCTTGCTGAGGTTGAAGCGTCTGTTGGGGTCTGGAGGTGCAATGGACGTCTGGCCATTAGGAGCGTTTCCAAACATGCCATTACAGGCCATCTCAATATAGATGGTGTGTTCCTCGCCGTCACGGAATGAGTCCGGGATGATCCATTCGATGCGCTCTCCGCTGCCAGTGAGACCTTGAATAGGAACACCATCCTCAGTCCAGATGGTGCCCTCGTTGCTGGCATCCCAGTGAAGCTCAATAAGTTCCTCATCCTTAATTTTCTTGGGGATACGCAAGATGACTTTGAACCAGTGAGTGGACCACGAGGGGCCGAACGATGTGCCGGTGTGGGTTTCTCTGAAGTCATGTTTCGTAGCCTCTTCAAAGGTCGGTCGGGTGAGATCCGGGGCATCCCAAACAAAGAGTTGAACATGAGGTTTGCCCGTGTATCTGGCATTGTACATATTCCTGCATAGAAAATTAGCATTGAACTTGCATAACAAAGGTAGTGGTTGCGCCATACGCCTGCAGGTTAACCTTATAGTACTGCCCTGACTTATAGAACGGTTCAATGCGTCCCTTTAGGATGCTCGTCTTGGGAACGCCGACGGGCCGCTCGGCGAAGAGAGGGTAGGAAGAGCCATCGCCCTTGAGCTCGCCGCCTCCACCCATAGTATGGACGTCGAGCGGATGACCTGGAGCAGGAGGAGCAGATCGGTTCGAGATGCGACGCAGCTTTCCAGAAAGCTGGTGTCGCTGCTGGCTTTCGGGCGAAGGAGAGTGGCGGGGGCAGGCGTCGGAGACAGGGAGCAGGTGATCGAAGATGGAATCGTTGACACTGTTTGAGCTATGGTGAGCAGCGGTCGACGATGATGACGTCAAACAAAGGGAGCTGTTGGAAGCTGAGTGGGATGGGATTGAAGTTTGGGCGCGAGAAAACAAGGGCAGGCAGGATATTTAATTGAATTGGGACGGAGATGCCTGTTGATGTTGATGTACGAAGCTGTGTCTGAGACGCGGCAAGCTCCAAGTTAACGGCACCTAAGCTCTCGCTATGCTGCTGGCTGCTGCAGGTCGAGAGCTACAGTACCATCAGCTTCCGGCGGCGCCCCCCTCTTTCCAAAGCAACGGCAGCCACACGCCTGATTTACCGACACAAATGTTGGTACAGGTGTAGGGCGAGTCGTCTCGTATAATGCTCGCATTATTTTGACACCAGCCTTCGGTTGCCAAGCTGAGAAGCGGGGGATTACCCAGAACAGCCAGGCCCAGGTGACCATCCATTCCCGGACCCTCTGCAGGGGGTCAGGCACTTGTAGCACAGCGCCTCGAGCGCTATGACATGGAATGCCTCCGGGGGAGCGGGCCCCGCCGACTCTGGGCGATGAACGCTATGGGCCGGCTTGGGAACGGGACCGAGTTTGGGGAAGCATTGTGGCGTGCGGGGCGCTCTGTGTCGGATGGGACCACCCGTGTCCGAAAAGGGCATGCGGTGAACATGGATCAAGAAGGAAAATGCAAACGTACCTCATTGTAACGGGATATTGATGTTCATCAAGAGACAAGTCAGAATGATGCAGAAATAGGCATGTGATGGGCTGGCTATCCCAAATACTGGGTTTTGAGAGAATGGCGAAATCGATACTTGGCTGCCAGCCCCGAGCTTCGAGCGGCGTAGTGGTACAACAGAAGGCCAAAGACACAGGACGAGGAGACGATGACGGCGAGACTATGGTTGAAGGAGACAGAAGATTGAGGGTGAATGTGGATGGTGATCCAAGAGGAATGGAATCTGAATTCCAAGGTCCATGTGATAGACTTTGTGCTTACCTACAGTACCACCTGCTCCCACTGACTTGCTGCTTCCAGAAACTCTACGCCCATCCGCTGCACATGGCAGTTTCGATCCGCATTAGACTCCACCTCAGTGACTGCAACGCTCAAGCCTGGCTTTTCTAAGCAGGAGAGCCATGGTGTTGCCTTTGATCGAGCAGTAGAGAAGGTACGCGTCGCATTGGACCGAGTCTGCCGCGATCAGCGTCTGAAATGAGTCTAGGCTAGGTAGTAACTCTGGGCTGAGATCCATCTCTGTGTCACTGATTTTATCTCTTACTGACGGTTACACCTGTGCCTCGCCTTTGACAGAGATACAACTTTTCGACATCTTACTCACGGGAAATCTCATTCTGTGTCTCTTACAAACATGTTGGGGGTCGCACAAAGAGAGATGGCAGATCGACCGCAAGCTCCCTCGGCCCCTACTCGCGACCCGTCACACTCTCGACCTGCAGAACAACCTTGCTGATAGCCAACTCTGGATTGATCCTCTAACCTTGTCATCTCATCTCTCTTCCCTCTCCGGCAACGTCTTTTACTCAGCATTTGGACCCCAAGATCGCACCCACAGGCAGCCCTAATCATCGAACGATCCTCACCCGTCATGACCTGTTCTCTCCCGGCTGCTCCGTACAGTACGCACAAAACACCGGCCGCTCGTTTCAACCGAAATTTTCGTCTCCTCTACACCATTCGATTGCCCATCTTTTTTCAGCCTGCTGAACGCATCAGCACTGGTCCTTCTGAAACCACACAGCCGCAGCGGGCACAGAAACCCTGATCCTTGGGGCATTCAAGCCTGCACTCTGTTGATATGCCATATTGGTAGTGTTTTTATACGCGAAACGAAACAGTGAACGGCTCTTTAATATCCCTCATGTCTCTAAGGAGCACGGCGCGGGTGTGGATGCAGTATGGGTGGAAATATCTTCTTTTTAAGTAGAGCTTGGATGTAACACAAGTACACGTTTGCCTGCCTGGCTGGAACCACGATTCGTCAGGTTGGGCCTATCTTAGGTAAAGAAAGAAAGAAGACAACAGCTGCAACAGACCCAAGTATCCAATGCCCAAAAAAAAGGTATCATAGATGTATGTATGCCATGTAAAAAGTGAGATGCTCTTGACTCCAGTAAATATCGTGTCTGGACCATCACCCGCCTAGATTTGCGCCGTACCGAAACCAATGCCCGAATGTGTCCATCATGTTGGAGTTTTTGCTGATGTTTGATGCTTTGTCGTCGTCATTAAAGAGTTATCCCGCCTCGCCCCCATAGGGGGTTGTGATATTTGAAATCTTGGAAGGGGGGAAAACAGGCGGTTCACCCTGAGGATTCACTCAAGTCGTGGTTTCGGCTGCCTGAGCCAGTACCTGTGCCGTGATGAACCACCTCTGATCCACCATCCCCTGTATATTCCATATCATCCTCATCATCGTACAGGTCATCATCTTCCACTTCGTAGTATTCATCATCTCCTTCAGCGTCTTCGTCCTCGTCCATCTCGTCGAACTGCTCAGGCTCGTCCAGATCACTCTCACTGTCATTGTCGCTATCATCGAAGTTCAGCACTCCCATAATGGGTACCTCGATCTTCTTGTACTGGCTCTTGATAAGATTGTCGGCCATTTCAAACAGCTTGGCATCCTTGTCAGGCTGTGGGTCGCGGTCCATAGAGAACTCGGCTTCAGCTCGATCAGCGAGCTGAACCGTCACAGGGTTGCCGGGTGACTCTGGTTCCTCAGGGATCTGCTTGACCCAGCGGCGGACGACTTCGGTGCGAGTAATCTTGGGCTGATTCGTCCTGCGCCTCAAGCCTGACCTGAAGCGGCGCTTCTCCCGTCGTCGCCTTCGCTGGATACGGTCCCTCACATACCAGGCCACTACCAGCATAGATGCCTGCATCATATCTTGACACCTTTGCCGATGCATGTTGGCCCAAGCCTGGCACCGTTGTTGTTGATAGTTGGCCACAGCTTGGCATCTCTGCTGGTAGTATGCGGCAATGCGGGAGACCATGGCGAGATATTTGGGATCGAGGTTCGCACCGGCAACGTTGGGAAGAGGGGGCGTCTTTGAGTCGGTAGGCCCGGGGCTACCTCCAGAACTGTGTGCGGAGCTGCGGTTGGGTGACGAGGTCATCTTGGGCTGTGAGGTAGGGGCCGGAGGAGGAGCCATCATCGAGGGGCTGTTGAGGCCGGCCAGGCCACTAAAGGGTTCTTGCATCGAAGCTTTGCGCTTGAGGTTGTTCTGAAAGGGCCTTGGGACAGGAGGTTTAGGAAAGGCGTGGCTTTCCGGTGGGGGGGTCACCGGTGTGAAGGGGTTGACAGACGACATCATAGCCGCCATAGGGCGCTTGGGCTTGGGGCTGGAGATCGAGTATATATATGTTGGGTGATCTCTGGGATGTTTCTCAGGACACTTTCCAGGTGAGGGACCGTGTGCCGACTAGGGGTGTTTGGTGTTGAGTGTGGGTTTTTGGTCTGCAAGGGTGTTGTTCCTCTTTTTGGTCTTTCGAGACGCCTTGGGGGTTTGATTTCGCGTTGTTTTCAGAGTTTTATCGCTCGTTTCTGCTGTAGTCGCTGATATCGGGGATCAGCGGGCGGTCGTGTAAGTGGTGATTGTGGGGGTCTCGATAGCTCCTGGGAGGTATAAGACACAGAAATTGCTGAAATTGTTGTGTATAGCAAGCAACAGGAGCGGAAGGGTAGGCGTTCTCTGGGTCAGCGTCCGCGTACAAAGGAGATATATAGCTAGGATGGCTCCGAGTCGGGACGGTGGTCACAATCGACAGATCCGGCCGAGGGTTTGCGCAGGGGGTCTGGCGACGTCGTGTGGCAGCGGACCCAAAATGGGCTGAGGCTCTCGAGAATCGGCCCACGCCGACCCCGCGACTTGGGCGAGTGGCACTGGGTGGCATTGAGTGCCGTCAGATATGCTTATGCCAGCAGCACCTCAGCACCAGGCCGGCAGGTCCCCATTGGCGGCGCCGGGGTGCGGTCACGCCCAATCTGGAGGTATGCCGTCCCATGCTAGCCCGTTTATACGCGATTCATGGGATGAGGAAGGACGACGAGGACGACAAGACGAAGGCGCGACGACTTGAGCTGGCTCAACGGCGGGCCATGGCTCGCGCGTTGGTTGCGTAGGTGGCCCTCGGGCACCCAAGGGCTCCCTGTCTTGAGGGGATGGGGTAGGCATGGAGAGTGAAGCGTTGGGATCTGATTTTCTCATGTGTTGTCTTGAGCTAGTGCCGTGATGCATCGATCGAGCTCGGGGTCGTGGTGTTGTTTGGTGAAATCGGAGCTCTCCTTGCTTCTTCTGCTCTGACCTTAACCTCGTCTCCCCTGCCCTGCCCTGCCTGATGTGACTGCTCAATGTGGAAGCGGTGCAGTGTCTTCTGCAAGAAAGCTGGTTTTCGCTTGACTCTTCTTGGCCGCTTTTTCTGCTTGCCTTGCCTTTCTAGTGCCTCCATTTATCCAGAGATGGATCCCCATGTAGTGGGCGAGCTTGCCGATTGCTACGCTGGGTTGATGGTTTCCGTCATCTCTGCCCTGCTCTGGCTTGGCCTACATGTCTGTCTGTCGCCTAACAGAGCTCGGTTGTTCTGTCAGAAATGGAGCCCTGGGCTGGTCCGTCGCCTTACCGCCCGGCCGCCCGCACACCGGTCAAGACACGGGATTGCAGGCACCCAACCCAGTAGCTCCGGGGGAGACATTTCGAGGCCATCTGGTGTTGAGAGGGATGATGATGACGCCGGCATGGGACCACGACGCATGGAAGATTAGAAAGGCTACCGGGCGCGTATCTTGCTTTTTTCGCCTAGAGCCGCGTTTCGACTTGACGCTCCAGGGGAGGGCCAGTGCAGCTGACTGACAGCCCGCACTGTATTTTCCTACTTTTTCCTTGCCCACCCCAATCTCCCTTCCAATCTTGTTGGTCTCTGGGCATTATCCCAGAGGAATGGACGGGAATCTTTCGGTACCACAGTGGCTATGTGGCACCACTGGCTGCCAGGGCCCGTGGCCAGCCACCCCGGCTCCAACACTGCGGTGCTCGCACAGGCTCTGTTTGCTGGCTGGCTGCCCAGCTCCAGAGACATTCTTCTGGGGCTTCGAGTTTGCTACAGAGGGCGGAGCCCTGTAGATCCCGGAGGCGGTGCTCTGTCGTTCGAGCGCGCTAAAATCGGTATTCACACTGGGGGTCCTTCCATCTCCATCTCACACGTTGTTCGCGAAGACCCGGATTCCTCTCGTTGGCGGGCGCCTCGATGGGCCCATTCCTCCCGCTTCATGTGCTGTTCGCCCACGGGCTTTGGCGCACGCCCTAACGCTATTATCTCCGTGAAATCTACCTAGCGAAGCGTGCCCCCAGCTGCCTCCGTCCGTTCGGAGGTCGGTCGGACCCTGTCGGACGGTTTCTCCAGAAGTGTTCGTCTTCTTCCTTGTTCTCTTTCTTCCAACTAACCGCAATCTTGGGCCATGATTTACAAGAACCTGCCATAAGAGCGTTTGGTGTCTTAGGGACGGTCTAGTCTCGGCCGTGTCTAGGTAGATAATCATGCCTTTAGATTGGGTATGACATGAGGGTATACCTATCTCATGAGCCCCATTCTCCCCCGCACAAAGGCAGACAGAGAGAGAGACAACCAACGGTCACAATGGTCCAAGAATCACAGAATCTGCCGTCTTTTGGTTCGAAACTCGTTCGGATCGCCCCTCCACACCACGCGTTGCAACCCGGATTTTCCTTGGTTTCTATATCGGGACCACTTCTGGTTTGCTTTTTCGTTCCACGTTTCGGCGCCAGTCGCGCCGTTCCGGACCCCTAAACAGCCCAGTCCCATCCATCCCTACCTTAGCACTAGCCAACGACTCAATCAATCCCTCTGTTTCGTCTCGAAATGAGTGCTCGGTTTCCGCTGTCGGGCCAGGACCTTGCGTGAGCCCTGCGTGACTCGTCCCGCAATCATCACCACATCTCACCCAGTGTCACCATATCGGCACATCATACACCCACTTTTCACATCAAGCCGCCCAACGCTAGATCTGAGTTGCCTCAAGGCTCCGAGCCCAGCGGACCTGAGGTGTGACCAGTTCGTTGGTCGATATCCTCCGAGAACAGCACCTGCCTGTCCGAAACAGGAATATTTTCAAAGACATCAACACCACTCACTCCACGCTTACAACCGTCGATTCACACCTCTCTGGCTCCTTCTTACCCTTGCCCTTATCCTCTCGCCAAGCTACAGCAGCAACAGCCCATCTCATCTCCATGTTCCGGCCGCATGGTGCCCCCAGTTTCCGGTATCCGCCATCTGCGGCGGCCCCTGGCATCGTCATCTGCCTCTAAGCCCGTTTCTGCCTCCGTTTCTGCTTTGGCTGCTCTTGATTCGGTGCCTGCGTTGGCCCCAACCGTTGCGCCTCCCGCTTCCTCAGATCGTGCTACTGCGACTGCGATTGCTAATGGCACTGCTGCTCGTGCTAGTGTTTGTGCTTCTCACCACCATCACTACAGCTCCAGTCACCATTGCCAGCTTTTACCTTTGGCCCGTCATCTCTGTCATGCCCACCAAGCTCGTCATGGCCTCTCTATCCGCCCATTCCACCCTCCACCATCTCCTCACCTTCCCCTCCAAGTCAGGGGTAAGAAGACCACCACTACCGTAAGACTATCCGACCTGCCTCAGGGCCTTATCCAACCCACGCCAGCTTCGCCTCTGCCAACGTCACCGTCGTCTCTCGATGCGCCCACGGAGCTCCAGGATGCTATCAATCCGCTGCCTTCGCTGCCTCAGGAGCCCCCCGCGTACCCTACCGTGGTGCTCCAGGCGCGGCAGAACATGCGCAAGTTTGACAACTGCGTCTTGCTCACGCGTGTAGGCGGCTTCTATGAGCTGTACTTTGAGCACGCAGACGAGTATGGGCCCTTGCTCAACCTCAAGGTCGCTTCCAAAAAGACCAATGCCGGCCCTGTGCCCATGGTGAGTTCATTGCTACCATTCATCTTATCTCTACCCTTCCCCCTGGCGCGATATCTCATCATCATCATCTGTCTCGCAGGCCGGGTTCCCCTTCTTCCAGCTGGATCGGTTCCTGAAAATTCTCGTTCAAGATCTCAACCGCCATGTTGCCATCGCCGAAGAGTTCCCCAACTCGCCCACTGACAAGGTCAAGTCTGGCGGCCTGATGCACGACCGCAGAGTCGCCCGTATCATCACCCCAGGCACTCTCATCGACGAGAACTTCATAGACCCGTACGCGAACAACTATGTCATGGCGATCCATATCGGCCGAGTGCCGAGTCGATTGCCCGGACTCCCGGGCCATGAACCCGCATCAGCCCACTTGCTGCCGTCAGCTGTTGGCCGGGACGCGGGAGACACCCAACCGGGCGACGACGCCGTACCACTCGGCCTGTCATGGCTTGATCTCTCGACCGGCCACTTTTGCACTCAGCAAACCAATCTGTCATCCTTGCCGGCGATCCTTTCCCGACTCTGCCCGCGCGAGCTCCTCCTCGACCAGGAACTGCAGTCCCGCCCCGACCATGGCATCTTTGCCCTCTTAGCTGAGGAGCGTCACATCATCACCTACGCACCCCGGCCTGAAGACTGCTTGCTCCGCCCCCATGACTGGACGCCCATGCTCGAGTCTGCCCTATCTGAGCGTGAAGCTGCTGCATTCTCCTCCGCGGAGGTGCTCGCTGCGGGCATCCTCCTTGGCTATGTCAAGGATCGGCTGCAGGGCATGAGCATGAAGCTGCAACCCCCGCTGAGGCACGAGAACATGCAGATCATGGCTATTGACAAGAACAGTCTTCGGGCACTCGAGGTAAAACAAACTATCCGTGATGGTGCATTCCGGGGTAGCTTACTTCATGCAATCCGCCGCACCGTCACCAGGAGCGGTGCCAGACTGCTCAACGAGTGGTTGAACGCGCCGTCGACGTCCCTCGATGTCATCACTGGTAGACAGGACCTCGTCGCTCGCTTCATCGCAGACGGGGACCTTCGTGACTCTGTAGTCCTTTTGTTACGTAGGAGTTATGACTCTCAGCGTCTTGTTCAGAAGTTCACCCTCGGTCGCGGCGACGCTGACGACCTCCTGGGTTTAGCCAACACCATCTATGCTACTCGGGACATTGTCGAGCTCCTAGACCATGCCAGTACTCTATTCATCGATTCCAACTCGGACTGCTTCGCTTCTTTGAGATGCCGAATCAGTCTCACCGAACCCCTGAAGCTCGCCCGCCGCATCAAGGAAGCCATTGATGAGGAGGGCATAGTCCAGCAGCACGAGGCTCAGGACTCGGAAGCAAGCCAAATTATGGCTCTTGCAGAAGACGTCGTGAGCAGTGAAGGTTCACAGGACGACGCCGATGCCCTCCCTAAGGGCAAGCGGAAGCGGCCCTCTAGTATCCGGGAATATTATGCTGAAGATAATGAGGCTTGGATCATGAGGCCTGCTGCTAGCCCTACCTTGAAGCGGCTCCACGCTGAACTGGCATCACTACTCCAGGAAAAGGCGACGCTTAATGAAACACTCCGCGAACGTCTTGGCGCGCAAAGCCTCTCGCTCAAATGGACTCCTGGCCTCGGTCACATCGCCCATGTCAAGGGCAAAGATATCAACAGCCTCGTCGACGTGCGCCCTCTATCGGCCAGTCGCTCAACACGATCCTTCCACCTTCCCGAATGGACGTATCTCGGCCAGCGCCTCGACCAGGTGCGAGTACAGATCCGCGCTGAGGAACAAGCCGTCTTCTATTCTCTCCGAGAGCACGTCGTCCGCAATCTCGTCAAGCTCCGCCGCAACGCCGCCGTCCTCGACGAGCTCGACATCGCCACGGCCTTCGCCCAGCTCGCTCGTGAGCAGAATCTCGTGCGACCGACTCTCAACAACACGACTAGTCACACCATCGTCGGGGGCCGGCACCCCACAGTAGAAGGCGGCCTCTTTGAACAGGGCCGGAGCTTCGTTCGGAACGACTGTCTGGTCGGGTCCCCAAAGGACGGACGGGTCTGGCTTATCACGGGGCCGAACATGGCAGGCAAGAGTACCTTTCTGCGCCAGAACGCACTCATCACAATCTTGGCGCAGATCGGCTGCTATGTTCCTGCGTCTTTCGCCGAGATAGGCATCGTCGACGCCATCTTTAGCCGTGTTGGCTCGGCTGACAACCTCTACCGGGACCAGAGCACCTTCATGGTTGAGATGCTTGAGACGGCACACATACTCAAGCAAGCCACACCACGATCGTTCGTCATCATGGATGAGATCGGGCGAGGCACCACGCCCGAGGATGGCACGGCCGTCTCCTTTGCGTGTCTACACCACCTGGCAACAGTCAACCAATGCCGGACCCTCTTTGCGACACACTTTCACGCTGTCGCTGATATGGCTGCAGCCGAAGGTTTGTGTAACACAAATGGGGGTACCGTACAGATGTACTGCACTGACGTGGACGAGGACAGCCAGGGTGGGTTTGTCTACAATCACAAACTACGTAGAGGCATTAATCATCGGAGTCACGCCCTGAAAGTCGCGAGACTGGCAGGACTGCCGGACCGAGCGATCGAGATGGCACTAAGGGTTTTGGATCATCCCACAGAGTCGGCTGGGGTAGGACAAGATACGGGACAGGCCGGGACGGGGTGACTAGGGGAAAGATTAAGAAAGGGTAGACATCACACCATGTAAGATGAAGACGAGGAAAAAATACGGCGGCCTGTAAAGTTTGACTGTTAGCCTTGATACCCCTCAAAAGCAGTTGTCAAAACATATGATTCTTCAAGTATCCGTCATAGGGTGGTGATGTGTGTGTCTTCAGGAGATTTCAGGGTTAAAAAGCTCTTGACAATCGTATATAATCATCCGGAGGAGTTTGTTGATAAGGAAAAACACGTGGGGTTCGACTAACCTTTTGGGCAGACCCACTTTATCGGTTACGGGGCCGTGTTTCATACCGAGATCCTGTCACAAACACATAGGCGTTCCAGGTAGTAGTTGTTGTTCGTAACCGTCGTGACAGGAGGTTCAATTGTCCAGCAGACGATCTATGTACCCCATTTTTAAGATCCATGAGTCGTAAACCCAACCAAAGTCCTGAAAGCCGGCCGTACATCATTATGCAGATGCGGCTACATTTAGTCACTGCGAGTTTGTTAGCGAATGGGTTTCGGCCGTGACGTGGTGGGGACACATACAAGAGACCACCGAAGCCCTCATCCTCCTCCTCCTCCTCCTCGGACTCTTCCTTCTTCTCCTCGGCGGCAGCCTCGGCACCGGCACCGGCGCCAGCAGCAGGAGCCGCAGAAGCGTAAGCGTCGGGGTTGGCGATGCGGTCCTTGAGCTCCTCAATCTCGGGCCATGTGTACTCGGTGCCAATGGCAACAGCGATGACGTTCTTGTAGCTGTTGACAAGGGAGTGCATCACCGAGGGCAGAGTGGGGAAGTTCAGGGCCAGCGAGATGGTGGCAATGGTGGTGATGACCGAGGTCAGAGTAGACAGGAGCTGCTCCTCACCAATGTCGAGAACGCTGGGAGGGAAGGTCTGGCCCTGGTCGTAGACCTGGGAGATGCCCATACCGTAGGTGAAGGGAGAGATGTTGAGCATGTTGAGCAGGGTGGCCTCGGAGGGGCCGACCTTGGACTGAGCCTCAACGAGCTTGAGATCGGTGGTGATTTCAATGGTACCACGGGCAATCTTGGTGGGGACACCGAGGGCCTGGAAGAAGGAGGTCTTTCCGGGTTCCATACCAGTGTTTCCGGCGGGGACCCAGACGTCGGAGGGAGCGACAGCACCGGCACGGGCAGGGGCGGCAACCTTGTTGGAGAGGATGACGTCGCGGATCTCCTTGAGGTCCTCGTTGGTGAAGACGAAGCCGACGTTGCCCTTGACGTGAGGCAGGAGACGCTCGTACTCGGGGGAGTCGTTGATGAAGGTCTTCAAGGCTCGGCGGACCTGTGTAGAGCAATTAGCACGCGATTCTCGCCCTCTACAACCTGGGACTCGGTCCGTACCATGGTGTTCTTGCCCATCAGGACAACACCCTTGCTTCGCAGAGCCTGTCGGATCTCGTGCATCTGCTGAGAGCTGACATTGTCAATCTCAACGATGAAGATGGAGTTGTACTCCTCGAGCAAGCCCTTGAGCTTGTCGAAATAGCCGGCCTTGTTCGTCTTGCCCCCCATATCTTCTTAGTTATGAAGGCAGGTTGTTTAAGGGCAAGTTTGGGGTATCTTGGATTTTTGGTGGTTGAAAAGATGTTCGTGAGAAAAGAGAATTTCCGATTTTGAAGGAGGCGCGAAGAAAAGTGTGTGCTTGCTCGCTAGGGCTTGCTGCGGCTAAGCCTTTTTGGGGAAGGCTGGTGGGGCAGCTGCAGGTGGAAGTACATTGCAGATGTATCTTTTTTTCACATGGCGTGCATCAACTTCAAGGCCTTGGACTTGAGATTGTTGCTGAGCAATTGAGTAACTATTTCACGTCTGGGGCATTTCTCGGAGACTGTTTCACACAAGTCTGAAGGATGAAGATTCCTTACAATGTTGTCCACGTCAGTGGTAACGTCCTGTTTGCTGCCCGAGGAGGCAAGATTCACTCGTTCAGCCTCGATGACGGAGCTCATCTATCAACATGGAAGCATCCCGACGTCGACAAGGTAGACGCGGCCGTCAAGGCAATCTCAGATGAAGCCTCAAGTGAGAAGCCTGTGAGCCAGGAGCCTGCTGTCGCTGAAGGACAAGATGAGGATGAACCACCAGCTAAACGACAAAAGGTTGAAGAGCCAAAGGACGAGGCAGCCAGGGCGGAAGCAGAAGCCAGCGAGGAGAAGCAGCCTGAAGACAAGTCAGCTGCGGAAAAGAAGAAGGGCGGCAAGAAGAGCAAGAACAGGCAACAAAATCAACAACGAACCAAGGAACACAACAACATCTCTCGGGTGCCGGACCGTCCCGTCATTACGCACTTGACGAGCACAGCCAACGGATCTCATATTCTAGCCATCACAGGACACGATAAGGTGATATGGGTCTTTGAGAATGATGGAAAGGGGAGCCTCACTCAGCTCAGCAAACGGTATGCTCAGTTTCTCGCCCCTGAAAGAGGTCATGATAGCTCACATTTCCATAGAACCATGCCCAAGCGCCCCAGTGATGTGGTCATTGGGCCAGACTCGCAGATCATCTGCGCCGACAAGTTCGGCGACGTCTACGCTCTGCCTCTTCTCTTCGACCCTGCCTCTCAACCCGCCACCCCTCAGTCCTCGACCCCTACGCCGGCCAAGCCCGCGTACAAGCCTTCTGCCAATGCCACAACTGTGCACTCCAAGCGCAACCTGCGGGCTCTCGATAACCAGCAGCGGCATATGGAGCTTGCGACGCGGACCAAGGCCGAGACCGAGGGCAAATCTGAGGGCGTGGGATTTGAGCTCACCTTGTTGCTCGGACACGTCTCCATGCTGACAGCGCTTGCGATTGGCGAGAGCGAAGGGCGGCGGTATATCATTACCGGAGACCGTGATGAGCATATTAGAGTGTCGAGATATCTGCCCCAGGCATATGTCATTGAGGGCTTCTGTTTCGGCCACAAGGACTTTATAAGCTCAATGACTATTCCAGCGCCCCGCGGGGATATTCTAGTGTCAGGCGGCGGTGATGAGGACTTGTTCGTATGGGACTGGAAGTCCAGCAAGCTTCTATCACGGAGGAGCGTCTTGGCACTAGCCCAAGAGATTCTACCCGATCTGACCAAAGTCGCCGTCTCAGGTCTTTACACATTGGTGTATCCACACGAGGGATCTGATCTCGTTTATATTCTGGCCATTTGCGAAGAGTAGGTTCCTTCCAGTCGTTGCATGTCTTATCACTTTAATAACTGTTCACCAGCATCTCGGCAATCTTCTCTTGGCAGCTCACCCAAGACAACATCCTCAACCACCCTGCAATCATTCAACTTCCTGGGAAACCCCTCGACCTCAGCGTTCAACCGGCCAGCGGGGTCGATCCACCAAAAGTCATCACCGCGCTCGATCCCAGTAGTCCCACAAATGCAAAGAGCTTAGCTATCTACTCTTTGACCATGACCGATGAGAAGCTTGCCACCAGCACATCAGCTCTAGTAAATGACGAAGACATTGACAAGGCGGAACTTGAGGTCGATGAGAAGGTGGTGCGAAGCCTATTGTATAATATAGAGAACCTGCGAAAACAGTCGACGGACCGGGATGAAGAACAGGGAGAGGAACAGGCAACTGGGGAGCAGGGTATGGCAGATGTGGAGGTCGAGGGATAGTCTCCATAAACTAAAAGAATGCGAATGCAACATGCGAATCAGGTCTTGCCCATGATTCGAATCTCTATCGGTAACTAGTACCAACTCTCTCAACCAGCATGCTCACTGTCTCATCAGGCAAAGCGACATTAACAGTCAAATCATCATGTTCGTGGTCTACGTCTGCAACTACCAAATTCATTGAATCGTCTATGATCCTCAAAACGCCACCCAGCCAGATCGAATGCTCCACGACCCCGAAACACGATCCGTCAAATGCGTGTATTCCCACTCAACTTCACCTTTGCTCCCGCTGCTCCCCCGTTACACCATCACTACGCATAAGGGAGACTGAATCCTCCACTCAGTTTTGGTATCATTGAATGATTAGGCGACGTCAACCGGGAGCGTGGTCGACGTCCATTCTCAGCTGGCGCGTTTGTCCCCACGGAGTTGATAGTTCGTGCGCCTGACATAGGGACAATTGGCAGCCGACGCCATCGTGGCTTTGAGAGTTTTTGCTGCACTCCTCAAGAAAGTGCTTCGTCGGATAGGCTTACTGCGAGGCGCACTGCACGCGCTCACCACCAGGGTGGCCATCTTCATCATCGTCATCCATCATTCCGTCGGCGTTGCCGAAGACTCTGCTCTGAGCCTGGTTATCGAGATCCTCGAGGCTGGCAGGCTCCGACATAGCATCTGCCGGAGGAACGTTCTGCAGGGACGGTGCAGGGAGAACCTTTCGAAGAGACTCAAATACCTCGGGGTCCTCGGTCCAGTTCTTCTCAGGGAACTTGACGTTGAATCGGATGTACATGTTGCCAAAGTCGTGGTGCCGAGGAGAAGGCATACCTTGGCCGCGAACCATCTTGACAGCATCTGAGACAGTTAGTTTGAAATAATTGAAAACTAGGTGAGAAATACGAACCTTGAGCAATCGCTTCGCCAGGGAGGATGTCGATAGCAAGCCACCGCTCGTCGAGGTGCTCAACATAGATAGTACCACCAGCCAGAGCAGTGATGAGCTCAATCTCACAGACGTAGAGGAGATCATCTTCTCGGCGGGTGAACCGGGGGTGGGGCTTCTGTTCGATCTCAAAGACGACGTCGCCAGCCTGTACGCCAGGTGCTTGGTCACCCTCACCACGGAACTCGACCTTGGTGCCGCTGCGGACACCCTTGTCAACGTGGACGTGGAGGACCTTGCGGTCAACGGTGGTCTTCTTGCCATTGCACTGCTTGCAGCGGTCCTTCTCCTTGATGATCTCACCCTCTCCGTTACAGTCAGGGCAGACAGTCTGGAATCGCTGGATCATGGGACCCATCTGGCGCATCATAGTCTTCATACCGTGGCCGTCACAGCCTGGGCAGCGCTTGACAGCTCCCTCCTTGCCACCAAGGCCTTCGCACTTGGGGCAGATGATTGACCGTTGAAGAGCGAGCTTAGAGATCTTGCCGCGGTAGATGTCTTCGAGGGAAACCTTGTGTGTGTGGTGGATGGTGCGGGCCTTGGGAGGGCCGCGGTTGTTCATTCCACCAAACATGCCTCCGAGGCCACCACCGAAACCACCGCCTCCGAAGAACTGGGCAAACAGATCCTCGGCGGCCATACCACCGCCGCCAGCGCCGCCCTCAAGGCCGGCTTCGCCATATTGGTCGTAGATCTGTCGCTTCTGGGGATCGGAGAGGATTTCGTAGGCATGAGAGATCTCCTTGAACTTCTCCTCAGCAGAAGGGTTGTGCGCGTTCTTGTCTAGAGAGGATTAGGTGCTGAGTTTGGAGTATCTGGAACTAGGAGGCTTACCAGGGTGGTACTTGAGAGCTCCAGTCTTGTATGCCTTCTTCAACTCCTGCTCAGTAGCAGTTGGGGAGACCTGGAGGCCAAGGTGTTAGCGGGAGATTAGAACAATTCGCGAAAAGTAGCAACATACCCCGAGAGTCTCGTAGAACTTGGTTTCCTTGACCATTTTTGCGGTTGTTTTGGGAGAATTAAGACTCTAGAGTGTCGAGGGAGGTGGAAAAGAAGGGAGGCGAGGTAAGGACTCTGTGGTTGGGGTATTAGTAAAGGTGAACAAAAGCCAGGGTAGCGCAAGTCGAGGGCGCGCGCAGCGACTGCAGGATAATGCCAGATGATGCGAATCGGGACAAAATGGCACGACCGAGATGATCGAGGACAGTCAAAGGGATTAATGTATAATCGTACCTTGTCCACCAAGAAAGGGCAGGGTATCTCGAGTTTCCGACGACGGCGGGGCTGCGAGGAAGATGCACGGATTCGCTCTCTTTTTCTGACTGGAGACAAATCGGAGAAGTGGAGGGTGAGGACGAGGGCGATTACGGCGACGAGGTTCCAGTAGAGCGCTCTGTTTTTTTCTTGGGCAAAGAAGGTGGCGATGACGAGAATGAGAAAGGAAGAAAAGCTCGTTTGCGACAACGACCAGAGAGGGGGAGAAGGAGGGATCTTGATCAACGACGTCCAAGTCGAGATTAGGCGCTGGGGTTGGAGCGGACGGTTTTTGAGAAGAAAGGGAGGCTGCAGCAAACGAGAGAGTGAGCGTGCGCCTCATGGAATTGTGTGGAAGAATGTCGATTCTGTGGCGGTGCTGATAATGCACGACCTGGAGCTGGTGGGAGGCACTCGGCGTCTGGCGTACCACACTGGCGGGCCTTGGCTTTGACAACGAAAAGCTGAAAAGGCCGGCAGAGCAGGAGAGCCTGACGGTCCGCCCTGAGCTGAAATTCTTTGTCGTTTTTGGTGCCGGCCATGCCATCTCCTCCTCGCCTGTCGCTGTTTTCCAGCAGTTTCCAAACTCTCGGCAGCCTGGCCCAGAGATCTAGTAAGCACTGGCGCTTACACCATCATGCTCCCACTACCCGAAGAGCCTGGGGCCCTGGCCCAGCAGGCGTCATGACAAGGCTGTGCATGTACCTCACTAACAGAAGATGCTTCGGATACCCCTTCCTCGGGCCCCAAGACGCCCCCCAAAGACGCTGCGACAGTGGCCAGAACTTCTTCCATTTTTTTCTGTCTCCAGCCGCAGGGTCCGATTTAAGGCCCCCACCCCAAGGCCGGGACCAGGAAGAGAAGAGGAGGAGGCGCCCGAGGCCCATGTTTCACTGATTCGCTCACTTTTCTTCAAAGGTTCTTTTCACCCCTCCAACTTGGAAGCCCAGGCCCCTCGACGTACCTGACCCCGAAAGGTTGACAGGTCTGATGGCCATTCTTGACGCATTATCCGAGTCTGATATTGGCTTTGCTTTGCCTGTCACATCACCTGCATTAGGTCAACTCGCATGACACCTTTCAGATGCTGTCCTGCAGACTCGTGCAAAGAGTTGTATTTCCAAGGTACCTAGGCATTGTTACTCAGAGCCTGGTCATGAGTGTAGTGTAGGCAAACACCTCATCAACCAACACACACAAACCCCCGCTCGCTACTCCGAAGGCTGCCGCAGCAGGGGTTGCCTTGTTCCCCCCCTTGTACTCTCTATTCGTGAAATGCAACCTCGAAAAGCAGGAATGGTCCCTTGAAAAAGCCATTGTTGACACGGGTTTGTCCTTTTTTGCCTGACGAGTATTTCTTTGGAAAGTCGCCCACCTGATTGGCCCGCCTTCCGACTCGGGGTAAAGGTGGGGCCGACCTCCCCTCGATCATCGCGTCTTTCAGCCTCCGAGGCGCCGAGACTTTTTGTCCGTAGCGGAGCCCACCCCGTTGTATCCTCCCGTGCTTCACTTATAGTTGCCGAGACCGACTTGTCTATTATTTTCCAAAGTAGCGCTACGAGACGTATGCTCTCGTCGGCTCGTCCTTATTCCTGGTCCTCGTCAAAGACCAGCTGGGTACCCAGTTGCGTCATCGTCACCGCCCCAAGCTGTCATGTAGAACCAGCCTTGTCTCCCTCACCACCCGTATCATGGACAGTAGCACCGGAACAGGCAGGGTCCAGAAGGGCAAGGCACCCGCTAAGCGCAACACTGAAGCTCGTCGTGAGCAAAATCGGATAGCCAGTCGAAACTACCGTACGTCTTCTCCTAGCTTCACCTGCTCGTGATTCGTCGTCGATGGTTTGATGCTGACGCCAGCAATGCAGGGGAGAAGCGGAAGCAGAAACTCGCGCTGCTGAACCAGCTCCTTGACCCTAGCGATGTTTCCGACATAGCAAATGTCGCCGACAATGCTCAAATCGATGCCCTTCAGGATCAGAGTCACCAGACTGGCTCGGATCAGGGTCTTCCTTCTGATAGTCAGTCCCAGCCAGCATCTAGTGCGGATGCAGCTGAGCTTCTGATACCTACCATCAACCAAGATATTGCTAATGTTGCGAGCTCTCTGTCAACATTCCAACATGATGCTTGGGGTGACCTCCCTAACTCAACCGTCCCAGCATCCGACCCTGCCTTTTCTCAGCCGGCATTCCCAAACTCATTGCCTCTTCCATTTGTCCCCACAAACGATGCATTTGTTCCCTCACCCATGAACCTCTGGGCCGCCAGTTCCTTCATGCCATCCCAGCAGCTTCTACAGTATCAAGGCGATGTCCCAATGGATGACATTGTGAACCCGGGCCTGGTTGAGGAAATCTTCGCCGATAGTCCAGAGTCTGCAGATCATGAAGGACGAAGCAACCCGCACACACCACCCGACAACGAAAACGACAACACCTTTCACAAAGTCCTCGACGGTGTAGAGTCCCTCTCTCTAAGTCAAAAACGCTCTCTCCTCCGCCGTCTGCAAGAAGAAACCGGAGAGACACGACCCAAATCACCACCCCCTCGCTCATCAACTACAAAGCCCCCCCGCTCTTGGCTGCCGACTCGAGCCCAGATGGAAGCCGTATACTTCACCAAGGCCATCCACCACGCCGCCAAGTCAGGTCCTACCCCACTGCCCACCAAATACATCATCGAAGCAGGCCTCTTTGGTGCCATCTTTGCCAACTGCTATGCCCTCGGCATGGGCGGCATCGAGGAGATCCTCTACGAGGAAGGGTGCAGCGTCTTTTCTGTTACCCCCGATGAGGGACACCCTACTTCGCATCTCCCACTAGTGAGAGCAAAGTTTGGGAATGTGATGCCGGACCTAAGACCAACTGACTCGCAGCTCACTTTCGGTCATCACCCTTACGTTGTACATCTCCCCTTTTTATAATCTATATTATATGGCCGCTAATAACTCCCCCTAGGACGTTGTCCCCTTCAGGTCGTTCCGCGAAAACATCATGAAAGCCCTCATGCATGACCCTCCACTCATCGATGAAGACATGCTCTGCCATGACCTACTCGCCGGTGGTTTCACTTGCTGGGGCTCCGGGCACAACCCTTTGGGCATGGGCGCCGCGGTGCCCTGGGACGCACGCAGTTGGGAGCCCAGCGTGTGGTTCTTACTCAAGTACCGTCAACTCACGGGCGGCTGGGATGATGAGATGTGGAAGAGCGCGCGGTGGTGGCACAGCGTGCGTGGAGAGAGGATACAAACGGCGCATACTACAAATACAGTTGATGGGACCTTTGGGGGATGTGGGAGATGGTAAATGAACAACTGCTCGGCAATTTTAATGCATATAATACAGCAAGCGGATAGTGCTCTATAGCGATATTGTAGACAAGCCATGAACATAATCATGTCACATAGTATTACAAAAAGAGCGGTTGATATACAATGTCGGGGGTTGAACGAAAAGTGAAACGTTACAAAACAAAAGTAAGGGTATGGTATCACTAAGAATGCCTAGCCAAACGAATGCCCGACATCAAATCCGTCTACCGGAGAAGCCCGGGAAACAACATGAGAAAGGGAAAAGGTAATGAAAAAAGAAAGGCATAAGCATGGGGCGGTTTTCATCACGCCCATCTACGCCAAGCATTATTGAAATCATCCTCCGCTAGGTTCCTTGAAAGGCCGTGTCATGATGCTCATTTCCCCAGTCTTCTTATTCTTCTTCGTCTCTTTTCCAGTAGCTCTCGCGTTGTGAAAGCAAGTGAGCTCGCTCAGACATTAAAAGGCGTCCTCAAAGGGACAGTCAACGCTGTCGTGGCCGTCGCGCTCACACAGGGCGCACCACTTCTCGGGATCCATGATGCCGCTCTCCTTTCCAGCGACAGGGCCGGACTCCATGGGGTTGGGCAGGATCCTGACCGCAGGCGAGGGGGGTCCGAGATTCTTAATCTTGAATGGCGAGAGAGGTCGAGGGACACCGTCGCCGGTCGGAGTGTGAGGCTTGAGCTCGTCACGACCGGTATCCTTGGTCACCTTGACCTCGCCGTTGGTCTTAGCGCCGTCGGGGCCAAACATGTTGGTGCAGGTCAGGATGTCGTGGCCGTTAGTCTCGCAAATCTCGCACCAGAGAGTGCTAGTCTCAGTTGTGTTCGAGTAGACATCGCTCTCGGGCATAGTGTCCAAGGTGCGGGCTCGCTTGTGTGTAGCCTCGGCAGGCCTGTTGTTCTCCATAGCCTGGGTCAGGACCACAGTGTCGCGCGAATCCCTAAGCGAGGACCTGTTGGCAAGTTTGGCGGTACCGGCCGACCGTCGTCGAAGCAACTCGAGCTCCTTCTCGAGCTCATCCTCTCGACTGCTCTTCTTGTCGAGGATTGATTGCAGCTCAGCTACCTGTCGCTCAAGGTTGTCGCGCGCAATCTTATTCTCGACGACGTCCCCAGCGATGAAGGAGCCGGGGCGTTGTGTAGGCGTTCTGTCCTCTCCTCCTGGAATCGAGTCTCGGCTTAGAGAGTGAATTATGGCCTTGAGACCCCTAATCTCATCATCTTTCTGCTCGAGTTCCTTGGAGGATACGGTATGGTCGCCGTTTGCGTTCGCATTGTTGGGGGTTGTCGCCTTCTCCCGTTCACGTCGCAGTTCCGTCCTCGTTCGTTCGACCTCTCCTCGGAGGAACTCAACCTCACCGCGGGCTTCTGCCTCACCACGGCGGGCATCCTCCAAACCTTCCTCGAGTTCTTGGACGAGTTCTTCCAGTTGTTTGAGTTGTGTAGCTACTGAGTCAACATCCAAGTTTCGTGACTCAAGCTCGCGAACCTCACCCATTAGTTCCTCTATCCGCTTCTCGTACACACGTTCTGTCTCGGTGCTGGCCAGCTCTAATGTGTCGATGGTACTCCGGAAGTCTGCTCGATGAGCATCGAACTCTGCTGTAAGCATGGCGATCTTGTCGTTCTTCTCCTTCAGCAACTGGCGGAGGTGTGCTGTGTCCTTGGTATCCCAGCTATTTCGCTGCGCGCCCAGCGGCACGTCAGCCTGCTCCATAAGACCCTGTAGTTCGACTAGGCTGCTCTCCATATCAGCCAGGGTAGATGATTGATCCTTTAATTGTCGATCTCGTTCTTCAAGCTGAGACTTGAGGCGCTCAATCTCCTCTTCGTTTGCATTGTTGGCACGGGATGCCGGTCGAATTTTCATGCTGAACGATGAGACAGATCCAATGCTACCATTAGTTGTTGTACGTTGGACGCCCACGGGTGTCGGGTCATCATCCAGTCCAGAGATGGAACCCAGCGCAGAGGCGCTCCGTGGTCCGACGCTTGGCTTACGTTCCAGTTTGGACCTTTTGCTTGGGTCGCCGGATGTGCCACGGACACTCTGCGCGAAGCGAGTGGTTGTTGGGCTGCCATATCTTGACGGAGTCTTTCCTGGTGTGGTCATAGATGGTCTTGGGCCAGGTGTCATCTGCATGCGGCGAACGGGAGAGTCAGGTCGAGGCAGAGACGTCCTGGGTGCCTTCTTCCCCTGAGGGCTGGGAGCTCGAGCACCGGGTCCAACGGAGGCGCTGAATTTAGGGAGGCCGGGGGTTGGAGGAGTGTAGTTGACCGAGTTCTGGTTTCCCGCCCGAAGACCACCACCATACGTGCTGCTGCTCGGAGTCATGGGGAACGGTGGGATCGAGTCGCGGCGGACGACAGCTTTGGCGACTGGAAGGAAGATACCGGCGCCGGGTATCGTCGTATTGAAGTATGATATGCTATCATGACATAGTCAGCGGTGCAAGTCCCACAACAAAACACATGAGAGACCATGGTCTGATCTTACCCGTCGACATCACCGTCGTTCTTCCCTCGGCTGGCAAAGTCGGGATGCAGCTCAACGCCGGCAAAGATGCCCCTTTTGCCTTGAACGGGACCGACAAAGCGAACGGTTCCCTGCATGCCGCCGGGGACGTCGACCGTGTCGCCAGTCGCGACATTAGCGGCCTGGGAGCGGCCGGGCGTTGTGGGAATCATGTTTTGGGACGAGTCACTCAGGACAGTATCGACGGCGTAACTCTCAGTGACATCGGGGATGCTGGCAAGGGAGCTCGCGTTGAGTTGAGCGAGGGAAGATTTGCGAGGCAGGGGCGGCGGCGCAAAGCGCGAGTGCTGAGCGTAGGTGGCCTTGAGATTGGGGGTTGAAGCGGCGTTGTTTGGTCGTCTGAGGGCGCGCGACGATGTCTTGGGCCTCAGTTGGGGAGTGTGTGAGCGGGCAGGCGTGGTAGATGTTGTTGTTGAAGTGGCCGAAGGCATCTTGGGCGGCGGCGAGGCCCAGCTGGGGGCCCTTATTTCGCTGAGATTGATTCGCAGAGGGCGTGTCTCATTTGTTTACACCCCACGCCGCATCCGGCAAATAGGGGGGCAACCTCTTTCTCAGGGAGCAACCAAGCTTTGGCCCTGGCGCTTGCGCTTGTTGCGACCCGAACGACAGGCGGCAGAGCCTGATCCGTTACCCAGTGACAGCTTAGCTCCCGTCCCGTCGATTTTAGCAGCCGAGCACGGCCTGCGGTACCTGAAAGTATGGAGGGTGGCTGGTGGCGCACCTGGGCAGGTAGACCCCTAGCGAGCGAAGCGGAATAGCGATGGGCGCTGAGCGAGCACTGAGCAAGCACTGATCAGGAGCTCTGATGAGAGAACTCCAGGGGGTCAAGTGAGCGAGCGAGCGAGTGCCAGTTCCCTGTGACGACAAGAGGGTCCCTCCCTTTTCCACTAGGTAGCCGGAAATTTGGCGGGAAAAAGAAACAAGTGGAAGAAATGAGGTTTGGAAGCCTGTCAGTGCCAGTGCCAGGTACCCGACGGTGAATGGCCGTGTCGCGGTGGGTGGAGGGGACGGCAGAAATGGCGAGATGGTGGGGATGCAAGGAGATGACGACGGCGGCGACGAGGAGGAAAAAAAGGAAGAAGAAAAAGAATGTGCGAGCGTGTGAGTGTTTGTTTGTCTGTGACAAGAGGGGGAATGGGGGACCAGATCAACAAGCAGTAGCCGTAAATGATAACTGATGGGATCCAGTCCAATATGCAGGAGGCTGTCGGGTGACGGGACGCAGAGTGGAGAGAGAAGCTATTGTAGCTCTGCTGCTGGCGCTGCTATTAATGGACAAAGGGAGGAGGATGGATGCCAATTAATTAGCACAATTGGTGATGCAGCACAGGCTCGTCTGATTTGTCTGTCGTCGACAATCAGAAAGAAGGGAGTTTGGTCTTGTTCAAAGAAGCCAAACCCGTCAACACACAAAAAGGAAGAGATTGGGGGGGGAGGGCAGCCAGCACCCTTTTTCTTTCTTGGTTTCGTCTCGTTCGTTCGTCCGTAGGTAAGCCGGCAGATGGAGGGCGTGTCCGTCTGTCACCTTTTTTTTTCCCTTTTCCCCTTCTTCCTTTTCCCTTTCAGGTCCTGTCTTCGTTGTCACCGCCTCTGCACGGTTGTCGCTCCGCGCACTCTGACACGGGCTTATCCAGGGAACGATGCAGGGGATGACCAAGAGGGGTCTTTGATTGTCTTGGAAGCTGATTCAGGGGAGATTGTGTGTAAACCCGGGGAAGCGTGGGTGAGATGGCGAGCTAGAGCAGGGGTTGTCGTCGTTG
>JAAGWO010000697.1:0-30014 GCA_013266205.1 Fusarium decemcellulare
CGCGTTCGTGTTCTGATTTCTAGTTTGTGAATGTTGGTTCAGGTTGCATGGCTCACCCCGAAGTCGCGCGACAGGTGTGGCAGCTCACCTAAGGCATCAACCACGAGCTCCGGCAGCACGTGCCACCCTGAAGGAGCCAAATCCGCAAACTCCCCTTAGTTTGGTGGGTTTTGTCATCGAAGAGACGGATGGGCGCAATTCCGCTTGGCGCGGGAATATTCGCGCTCGAGACGGCAAGAGGTCGCCAGCAAGCTCGTAAAAATGATTCTGCAGGGGGTGCCACGAGGTCGTCAGGATGAACTCTACTCGGTTGGAGCTAGTCGCGATGATCGATGACGAAGGGGATGTTGAGGCAGAGTATGAACAACCGGACGAGGCAGCAGCCGAATTAGAGAGAAAGCAGCCGAGTTCTCAAACAAGGCGCAGCTGGCCCAGGACCCAAACCCCAGGTGCGACGCGCTCAGTAACCCGGGTTTCCTCTCCCTCACTGTAGTCACACCCAGACACGATTGTTTTCGCACGAGCGCTCTTAACAGCCAAGAGCATCTCAAAACCCATGTCACTGCCTACGCTCCGCATTCATCAGTCGATCGGCGAGAGATTCTCGTAGAATTGATGCAACGACACGAGGGTTCTACAGTAAATACAGCCTGAGGGCATGTACCAAGATGATGGACGAAGACAGTGGGAGGCCCAATCGGATATGATATAATTCACCTGACGCATCATGCGAGGCTATTCGATCATGGGCTTTACAACACCCCAAGCTATCGGTCCTACCCCAATCCGCTGATCTCATAGAGACATGGTGCCGCAGGCCGTTGCTATCAACAGCTTTCATTCTAGTGTTCTCCATCTCATCATGCCATCCGCATTCCCTTCGAGGCTGGGTGTAATACACCTGCGGCATCGTACCAGCGTGAACGTCGCACGACGTCCTAAGGTTCTGAGGTCGCGGCGAAGGGTTCGAGAACTGGCCCAGCCGAGTCGATGATCCGGTGCTGGACTCGTTACTACCCGGGAATTGAGTGAGGCGCGCTTCCTCGTCTTAGTGGGCTTCCACGACTTTCACGGAGGTTTGCGATCGGATCACAAGCCATATCACTCCTTGAGTGAAGCCGATGTGGACAAACATCCCAGAAATCGACAAACCCAGCAATATTACAGAGAACAGAGTAACGCTTGATCCAACTACGATGAACTGGCGGACCCGATTGCGATCCTCGATGTTTCTCCATTCGTTGTTTCGATAGCGGTTATAGACGGTACACGTCATGGCCGTATGCGTCGTGCAGAGCATGATAGATTTGGGAGGGTAGTCGCTACGGAAGTTCAAGGGTCAAGCAATGGTAGCGAGGAACTCAAAAATCAGAGCAGCAACCACACACCTGTAATGCAGGGCATATAGATCCCCCCTTCGGCTCAAGTCGATCACTGGCTTGAACTCCCTGACCTAGTACTGGCCAAGGCGCTGAAGCACGTTAGATGCTAATGGGAGGACGGTACCTGCAGAATGCAAATGACAAGAATGTCCACCACCATCCACATATTGCACAGTAGTTCATTTGATAATTCCTAAAGCTAAGGTCTTGGAAAAGGGCATGCGATAGAAAGGCTAGCTGAAAGACCAGCCATGATACCAGCAAGAACAGTGATAGCCAACCCCTTTTCTGACCAAAAACGTGAGGACAAAGGTGAATAAAACATAGCCCACCAAGCAGGCAGAGATGTCTTATAGAGTTAACGGCATTACATGGCCTAATGTTCCCGTGTCGCGGCAGTAATGGGCTTTCCATCGCTGATGGACCAACATGGTTGTTTCACGGTACCGACCCGAAACATCACATCAAACGGCTCAATGAAGATAACTGCTGCAGATCGGACAAATTGTGAGCCGTAATGAAGCACAGGGATTCATAGCGCTACAATAGCCATTTAGACTGGCGTTATCTCTGCGAGTACGATAAATCACCAGCTCTCACTGCTTACTGTCCTTTATCATTTTTCCCACTGCCGCATTTAGGGTTCTACCGTCAAACAGCCGCGTCGTTCCACGAGAAGGCCAGAACACTATGAGAAGAGAATACCCAGCAGCACCCAGAACCGAAAATGCAACTGGACTATCTGCAGCAAGCAGTGTGGAAACCGAAGCAGGAGATCAACCAACTGGTAGAAAAGGTCAGGGATCTAGAGCAACAGAGCCGTGGTTTCCTGAAAGCGGTTGAGTCCCTGGCGGCAGTTCTCTTTGGCACGGCGCCTCTCGGTGGTCGTCCAGCACAGACTGCAGCGTCGCGACCCTTCTGGCACGTATCTACATCGATGTATTCCACCTGCACGAAAGCTACAACGGGAAGAATACAGCGCTCCTAGTCAAGGTCGAACTCACAGGCATGATATTCGCCCGCTTCCACACTGAGGCTACGCAAGTAGCCCTACTGGGCAGCCTCGAGTCATTCGAATCCATGATCCAGCGCCAGTACGTCCTGGGGCTCCGCATATTCTACCAGGATAATGACCCAGCTCTCCGAACAGCGTACTTGGATTAGACCCACCAAGAGGGCATCAAGATGAGCCTACGGCACCCTACACATCGGTACAAAACGGACGTGCTGAATGATCTTGGGGGGCAATATCTATCAAGGCCCGCACGATGTAGCTCGGAGCAAAACATTCCACTAGAACTATGGCCAGAGACGTGGTCAGCCGTAGTCTATCGACACTACAGATTGCCTCAGCAGCCCAGTAGCCGGAAAACCCCATTTCAGCAGCTCCATAAGTGACTCCAATCGAATAACCAGGACTCAGGTTATGAAGGCACTGACAGTCAGCCTGATGTCACACACCTCAAGGCACACGGATGCAGAGCCTGTCCACTGAAGTACAAAGCACCCAAAAACACGCAGAAGAGAGACGTCAAGACGGAGGCACACGCCGAAACCGGGTATCTTGTTAGATACGACTCCAACAACATAATCAAAATCTAGATTCCCGAGGGAGCTAAAGTTCGAAGAGTTGGAGACGTGACCTTTAACGAGCGGATCTTCTTTGATCCAAGAAACTACCCAAGTTCTGTTTCAATCGGGTAACAGCAAATTCAGCTTCAAGTTCCGCGGCACATCGAGAGCGATACTGACGAAGAGACTGACCAAGTCAGGTCAGCAGACGAAGCACTGACGGAGATCATCGTCAACACGCAAAAACTCGAGCTTGAAGCTAGCACTAATACCACCAGTAGAGAGTCAGATGAAGAGCCAGACCAGGAATACAACATTCACGATGTCTATCCATCACCTCGACCCATCACCTCGAACAACAGCAAGCTTGGCACCATCAGAGCCGGCTAGTCAACAGCCACGCTCACAGAGACAGCGAAGACCAGCAAGCAAGATATTGGACAACGAAGCTCAAAAGAAAGCCGGATTCCATATCTACACAAGAACCTTCTTCCAAGGCACAGAGGAAAAGCTACACCGGCAGTCACTCCCGCCAGAACCTAGAAATTGGAAGAAACTCAAAGGCCATCGCTTCAAATCAGAATTCAATGATGCAGCCGGCACGGGAATGAGTTCTCACTGGTCCAGAGGAACCTTCAAACTCATACCCACAGACCAGGCCCAAGGCGTGCCACTCCCATTCACATGGTTGTTCAAATACAAATTCAACAAGAACGAATCTCTTACGGAGTCCAAGGAGCGGCTATGCGTGAGGGGCGATCTTCAGCAGCCTATCGACAAAGAGACATACGCAGTAACTTTAGCCGAAAGAACATTCTGTGTGCTCATAGCTATTACCGCAAAGTTTGATCTTGAAACAAGACAGCTTAATGCAATCAATGCCTTCACAAACATCTTCATCGACGAAGACATCTATGTCCTATGACCCGATGACTTCAGCCGACCGTAGATGGATACTCAAATTGTTGAGAGCCTTATACGGATTACGGCGATCACCACTGCTCTGGCAGAAGGACCTGTCAAACACCTTCAAGCAGCTTATACTTGAGCTCTGTCCGGAAGACCCCCGTGTCTTCAACAACGGCTGGTTGACAGTATTCTTCTTCGTTGACGACGTTGTCTTCCTGTGCACATCCAGACATCAACAAGCTGCAGATCAATTGAACACGCAACTACGTGTAAAGTACAAGATGAACGATCTAGGAAGCCTACAATGGTTCCTTGGAATTAGAATCATACGAGACAGATCCAACAGAGAGCTATGCCAGGACGCATACATGGAAAACATAACGGACCCAGCATACAATTCGAACAATCTTCAGTCGGTGGTTCAGACAAGACCGGGAAATTCTATCTTGGTTCTACCTTCTCAGGGCATTCGGCCAACTGGAGATGCTACCTGATCTCGATTCATTTCCATGTTCTTCTGTGGGTATCGAAGAAACGCTCGAGGGCCTATGGAAAGACCTTAAGGCCATGCAGGTTGCTCAAAGCAAATACGATATGGACTGGGAACTACTGATGGCCTGTGGCCTCCGCCACCGGGCACTGTTAAACACCAGACCTCGCCACGGCCTAATAGTCGATGCTGGGGTTCTTGATGTTTGGCACAACCTTTCTAATCGATGCCCAGACGCAGGTAAGCGATGGGTTACTGACGAGACAGAGCAGCTGCTACTTGAACCCTATGCACCCTACAATCTTGAATATACCGCGCGTATGGAGAGATGCCGAGATATCCTGAGGCTTCACCCTTTCGAGTCACTGGAGAAGCTTGCTCCCAGAGTCGACCCGTCGCCATCACCCAACAGGGCTATCAACAGCTTGCAACAGTTGACGTGTTTTAGCACAGACATTCTTTTTCTGCAACCGTACTTCCAACTTCAGACTTAAGATCTACCTAAAAACAATAGGAAATGCTTAAGGAGGGCCAGCATTATAAGAGATAAGTTAAGAGCAAAGCTATAGATTTCAAAATAGAGACGGTTAGTCAAGCAAAATAGAGGCTGCTTAAGCACCAAAGATCTGGACCTAGGTATCCAATAGCTTGTGGGCACCCAAAGACCACTGAAGGCTAGGAGCACAGCCCACCACAGCCCACTATAACCCATCCAATGGAGTCCAGTGTGGCCCACTATGGTAGGTACCTAGCCACCCCCGTACATAACTCCCACAACGACAGACTTGACCATCGATGTTTTAGGTGCAAGATGGTAGGCAGTCAGCAACAGATATGGATGATTCTATGCCTGCAGCCCTCTGCCTCAAGCGTCAAAGCGTATGTCCTATTAGTATTAGCGCATGGCTTTGTCCAAGAGCTGGCCGCCATGACGGATTGGCCAATGGCAGGCCTGCACATCGTCCACCAACACCAACAGTTGCTCTTGGTATTGTTCTCACGCACCCTCGTTTGTGAATCATTGCCGAATGGGCCACAGCCGAAGCCAGGCTATTTCGCTTTTGGTCTTGAATAGACGCCGAGTGCGTGCCCGGCTTCAGCCATCATCGGTGCCGTGGTGGCAGTCCCACCCAACCAACAAGAGTCAAGTCTGCGACCTTGACGACGCGCAACCCGAGACGTTTGATTGGCATCTCGACTGATGCAAGACTCGACTCAACTTCCCATTATGATTTCCTCTCACAATTGTGGCTCGTCATTCTCTCTCTCAATGTCCGCGATGCTTTTTCAGACCTGCTTGTCCTGCCAAGCCGGTTGTTGGGTCTGGTGCCACCGCCACCACCAGCGAGCGCGGGTTCTTTGTTCTCTCTAGATGCTCCCCCCTTCCCAGCGAAGCTGCTATTATTCTCCGTCCAGGTCCAACTGGTGTGTCACATGGGGCCGAATACTGCTCCAAGCTTGTGAGCAGCTGAGAAATGGACAGGGAGTGGGGAAGCTGGCTACTCTTTGTCTACGCCATCTACAAAATGAGCTGCACCCTTGACGTATGCTACAGACTCTAGAGTCGACAGTTTGAGTTCAATCAAGCGCTGTAGAAGAGCCATTAACATACGGGATGACTTCAGCCCCGCAATCCGGGCACCGCAAAACGCTGTAGAAATGTTCTGGATGCGGGCTCTACGTTCAATCAAGCGCTACCGAAGTGTACTTACCCTTCACTTTGCTAACCTAACTTTGAGCTCTCCAAGTATTGGTCTCAAGATGAAGGGGATTTCTGAGCTCGGTCGAGCGCTATGCTACCCACAATCTATTTGACTCTGACCGCCACGATTTGATTCAATCACGCACTATAGAAGGGCCCCTAACCGTGGCCTTGCTGTTCCGGGGCTGAGATCTGATATGTGCTCCAAGTGAGCTCGATCAAGCGCTATTGAAGTGTTGCCTCTTCCCAAGAGAAGGTAAAAGGGTTGTCTGCTTCACCATATCCTTACTATCAACTTGAATATTCTAACCACACTTATCCTTCAACCTCTGCTCCATCTTCTACAGTCGTGTAGCTCTTCTCTCACCCGGCGTATACCACATTTTAGGACCATCAATCACATACCAAACTCACAGGCCACCAACAAATCTTCAAGTCGATACACACCAAGCCACCAGACCCAGGTTGGTTTCATAGAAGGCAGAAACCTGAGCCGCAACTTCATTTACTTACTGGGGCTTATCGTACATATCAGGGTGCGAGGCGCCTTCCAGAATCATAATGTCCTTCTTATCGCATGCCACGTTCTCGTGGATGCGATAAGCATCCTCCTTTGAACTCAATGATCTTGGGACGCTGCCCACGTTGATTTACAGGGGTTGAGTCAGCAGCATTTCGGCGAGATAGACATCGTCAAACGCCGTCACGTATCCATCCATTGACGAGAACCACTCCTTGTTCTGACTAACCATCTTGGCGCAAAAAATTGGCGAGAATTGTGCCTGGCGAGGATCGTGCTTGGCGAGAAATTAATTACTGAGATAAGTTGGCGAGAATTAGGTTGGCGAGAATTAGGCTGGGGAGAAATTAATTGGATCGTTTACTTCTCGCAGGTCAATGTCTGTCGAGTTTCGATATTCGTCGGGAATCCAGGGCCGGGCAGCCGGCTCTCCTCTCGAGCCTCGGCTGATCGTACTGTGCAATCTCTCGTATAGAAGATACAATACCTTCTTGGCCACCCGGCCTGTTCTCTCTTCCCCAATGGACCGGGGCTACAAGACCGACTGCCCTGATACGCAGCACAAATCGCGCGGCACATACTGGTGCAACTACCGAAACCCGTGCCAAACAAGACTAGCTATCTCTCCTCTCATTATTTGCACATGTTCCCAACACCGCGACTGGGCGATACGGTGCGTCAATCTCCAAACGGACCAGGCGACCCACATCCGGTTGCGCAGCAAATTGTGATGAAACCTTGAAGGGACATTTGGCGACAAGTCATTTCCCAGCCGGTTCCAGGTATCGGTACGTATATCTGAGAGGAAACACGTGGTTTCAAACTCGGAAAAACTCGGAAAAACTTTCCTGTGACAGGAACCTGTCCACAGTGCGGAAGTGTGAGGTACATGGTCATGATTAGTCATGAGAAATCAATTACGGCCACCTGTGGCTGACATGCCGCAGCCACATTCTGTACCCGATTCTGTCGCCACCAGGGTTGAACTTCTGGGCATGAAAACCACAACCGTGGCCTCAGATTTCGTTGTCACCGCTGCTTACAGGGGTGCTCTTTGGCACTGGGCTGCGAAGATGGAGAGATCCCGAATGTTTCGACCTTTCCTTCTTCAATCGCCGCTTGCGTCAACGTGATTGTTCGGACTCTGTCCGTCCACAATCTCTGCTGACCACGGGTCTCGTGAGGTGCCCGTTGGACATGATCCTGGCGCTGCCTGTACTGAACTTAGTTCTTGGGGTTGGCACGGTGCTTGCACAGATATTGAGGGTTAGCAGGAGTCCAGTTGTGACGCATTGGGCAGCCCTGATCTTGACAGCGTTGAAGCAGCATCTACCTTTCACTTCCCCCCGCGTTTGAACATGATCGCGGTATTTATGCTTGACATTGTAGGCCATTGAGGACATCATTCCTAATCAATGCGACCGCGGAGTTGATTTCGCGGGGATTGTGTATCTAGAGGCATCGACTCTGGACGTCTAGAAGTGTTTCTGAATGATTCTTATAGCCATTGAGGAGCGTAATAACTTCTCACGGTGCATCTCGGCATGACTCCTTGCCGCTACGCAGCATTGAAGTCAAAAAAAAAGAGGCAATTGTGTTAGCATTGGGTTATGATGCTATTGATGTGGAAGAAAACTGTGTTTTTTTGAACCGTGGAAGCCATACCCTCGATGGGAATAAGCAAGATACATAGTAGTTTCTGAATGATACCTGAAGCCTGTCAATACCCTAAAGACCTCAATCTCGCTGGCATGAGAAACAGGATCGATGCTTTAAAGGCAGAGCATCGAGGAAGATGCGAGAAGTACAGGCCATGGCCAACTAGGGCTATGGCCAAGATAATATCACTTCAGCTCCCCTAGATGGAAAAGGGATCACTCAACATTTGTCCTAGGCTGAACCAACCTAGACCATGTAGGTAGCATGAGAAAGTACAAGCGATTGTATAAATGTATCCCGAGATTAGTTCAAGCAATGGGCTCGGGTAGAAACGGAGATTGCGGTGTATTCCACAGATCAATGACAGCCGCTAGAACCCTTGTCAGATTGAGTCGGCGAACGATCAGACTGAGACATCTCGAACCAGAGAGGCCACACCGTTTAATCCCATGCAATTGATATCCGCCGTTCTATCAATTTCCGTCGTATCATCACGTATGGAGTCGCCATCACGTCGGCTTCGTGGGGCAAGGGACATTAAGGAGAGGCTAATAAAGAACAAAGAATCAGCTATTATTCTCCTTATGGGACCCAATTTCGCGAACGAGCAGCTATAACCATGACTTCACTGCATGCTTATTTCAGGGGCAATTTCATCCTGATCTACCGAGATATCGGGTCGCGCTTCTGGGAGGCGCTGGGTATGGTTACGTTAGGGGTGCGGTCACCCGGCGCTTATTACATTCAGCCCATCAAGTCCATCTAATAGTTGTTTAGCAGGTAGATATCATCCTGTGATGTGATGCTGGCCAACGGTCGGAGCGGCGGTATGCCATTATTCCGCGCTGGTTTAGGGCTACGTTAAGGAGCGTAGTAATCCTCCAGGAACTCTGGGCCACCAAAATACGGTGATTCGAGGCACGCTCTATAAAAGTATTGAACAGAGTTTAAAGATCTCGAGATAAGCATGCTGGTTTTACGATCGCTAGGGCTTTGATAAAGGACTTCCGCGTACGAACGCCGCGTCCCTAGGGGCCATTGTCAACTATGTAGGTGCGATTTAGCCGCTTAAAAAAAATAAAAAAAAAGAGAGAAAAAAAAAGCTTCACACCTGTGATAACCAGCTCGTTACATAGCTTCATATTGACGCTGCTGGTCTCACTCGAAAGGCCAGAAAGGTGGTCAACTAGTACAGGAATTTAGGTGACCAAGGTTGAACGCACTCATAATGTACCAACCCGCAAGATTATATGTCCTCGAGCCCAGTTGAGTCTGTTAGTTGACGAAGTAATGAAACCTACATGACATGAATTGCTCAAAGACTATTCCTTACCGACGGCCATGGACATTATAGGGGTGCCAGTCTGAAGTCTTCACTCTATCTTAATTCTTAAAAACCACACCTTCGCCCTTAACCTGGAAATATAAACTTGGAACTTGGTCATTCGATTGGTCCCAATCTTTTTGAATGATGAAAGAAGTCGCCCTTCTGGAGTGGTGCCCTCTTGATCGCTCATATTTGTACTGGGCTTTGAGTACTCTGTTCTTTGTTGTTGTAGAAGGTGGTTACCAAGCAGTACAGATAGTACTGGACTTTGAGATACCCCCGTCCTCGACATGCCATTCCAGGGGCCCCGCTTTCTTCTGTTCTACTGGTCTTCTCTAGAAAAAAGGTCACCAGCAGATAAGATGCTGCTTTTATAGGGCCATATTCACCTAGGTAGTCGAGCGTCGTGTAACCAGCCATTTGATAGGTTAGAGGTGCGGATCAGGTAGTGCGAAACACTTTCCATCCTGATAGCGATTCGTAACCCCTGTCGAATAAAGTAACGTAGAACACTTATACACAGTCCCACATTGTCACTTGGTCGGGAACCCACCCGATGGTGGATGCAAAGCACCATAGCAGCCTGAGAGAAGGTAAAAGGACCGTGGAGGTCCTACCGGGAAAGGCACGGGGTAGCGACAGCACATCACCGCCATCCACTTACGGCTGTCTGATTGCTTTTGTTGAGGCTACCGCAAGAAAAAAGTCGTAGCGGACTTTCATGACCGTTGGATTTGGTTAGAGTTTGCAAAACATATAACCACCAAAAAACCTCAACAAGTACCAACACGCGACGACGGTGGTTTGAAACGCGCGATTGAGGACAGCCTTGAGTAGATAGCCGTAAACTGAAGGGCAGCAGTCACTATGGCATGATTGCCTCTGTTTGTGTCGCTCCCTCAGACTTGCCAAACGAACTTTGTTTGGGGGAGAGAGTGCCTAGGATTGGTTGGCAAGAAGGTTGGCAATAAATACCCTGACGAGACAGCTTGGCGAGAGATGTGCTTGGCGAGAAAAGTTGGCGAGAAATTAGTTAGCGAGAAGCTAGTTGGCGAGAAATATCTTGGCGAGGACGTTGGCGAGGACGTTGGCGAGGATTACCTTTGCAAGTCTGAAGAACCCCCTAGCGTTGGCGAGAATATTTGCTTCTCACTCTCTACGCTTGGTGATTACCTTCTTGCTTCTCTTTGTCGAACAGGTACTCCCCATGCCTCGCAATTGATGGTCGCGACATTTTTTGTCAGTTGCTACGCTTGGTCCTTGTCGCAAATACTTCTCGCCAACCCCTTACCCATTCTCGCCTGTCCTTGAGTCAACGATCATTTGCAACTGGCTAATTGAACGGGAACATTTTGTTTATTTGATCTGCAAATTTCACATTGTTGTTACATGCGCAGCCCAACCTTCATTTCTAATCGGGACCTGCAACCCACTCCACCTTAAGCACCACCGAGGATCTTAGAAGGGATGATTGCAAAAGGATTTTATGAACAAGAATCGAGGATTGTGACACTAGTTCCTTTTCATTACTGTGCCGGTGTGCTTGCAGGTGACAGTTTGCGACAGGCAATGGAAACATGGCTGCTCGTCAGTGGAGCGCTGAGGAAGGACCACACAGGGATGTCATTACCTTAACGGGGGTAGCTTCTGAGGATATTCAAGTACCGGTTCAAGAGGGTTCGAAAGTCGGTGCCAGAATTTTGGATGGCACCCTAGCATCGGGCAGTCTCGCTGTATCAGGACCATCTCCTTCTGATCCCTGCCCGCCAATGGACGACTGGTGCAAAGATCCATTGACCACCATCAACTCCTTTCAATTGCAACGGTTCGCTGGCCCACCATTCTGAAACCCGGTGTCTGCTGTAGCCTTGTGTCAGCGAAGTGATGGTCCTAAGTCATGGCTGTCAGTCGGGCCTTGAGCGATCTAAGTCTCTTGTAGTATACCTAGTTCTGTGTTATCGAGCAAAACAATGCCGGCACGCCGTCGCACTCACAGGAGTCGTGAGCCCAGCCACGTTGATTGGCAAATGGGGGTAGCTTTTGACTGCGAAAAAATAATGTCCGATGTCACAGAATTCCTTCCTGCGAGGGGAGAATGTTGGTTGTATTTGTGGATTGAAGAGTCTCCGCCTTGCCCGCCACTGAAAGACACCAATCAATCGACAAGCCCGTGTTCATCCCTAATAGAGGTATCCTTTCTTGGCAGCAAGGAATGATAACGAACTGAGAGCCTCCAGACTTTGAGCGCCCGCGGGGGAGAGGAGGTACTATCAGAGGGGGGTTCAAGGGCTGATGAGTGTGCGCGCCTCGGAATTGCATGGGACGTCCCTCATCACGAGGCTGCGTGTTTGTAGCTGGGGCAGAAGCTACAACCAGGCTCACCAATCCTCGGTAGGTGAACCTATTCTTATTGACTGATTCTGCCCAATGAATTGACGCCTATCTCCTAGGAATCTCTTCGTCAAACAAGGTCTACCGGCTTAATCCACCGGAGAGAATTTGTGCGTCATCGGTTGGAGACGGCGTGGACAAACATAATAGTTACGTGGGTGATGTGCTTTTGGAGTTGATGATACTCAGTGCTGAAGGAAACAGATGAGAATCCAACTGTCAGGCCCAGCACTATTGGCCACAGCCTCATTGTGGCTTAACTGGGGCTTGGTGTGAGAAGCAAGCGGGCCAATGAATTGCGCAGGCTGACTCAAATCGTCAGCTTACGGAATGGCGGCTTTGACGAGCCAATGAAATGCACGGATCTACTCAAACCGTCTGCTCACGGCCTAGCGCCAGAAGCGGGACCCGCATCAATTCAGCCCGACGCTCTCCAACACATTCATCAACAGCCGCGAGATGATGAGGCGGCTGATGTCAACTTTCTTGGCGGGGCTCTCTTGCACCTACCTCCCTTGCCACGATATCAGCGGCCACGGCTCGCCTCTGCTGTGAATGGGCCCGTCCTCTCGGGAGTAAAACTCGATCCAGAGACCCAAGATAACGCCGGCCGGCTGGCCCCACTTTCGGACCCCAGAATCTGGGGGTTGAACGTGGTCTCCGCCGAAACCAGACATAGACATCCCTCGGAAACTCGGGATACGGATGGTTGAGTTGGTGCAAAGGAAATAGTCGGCGTGAGGCATCCCCATATTTGCATTGGGCATAGTATCGCAGGTCGACCCGCCCCCGCAACTGGTCATGTACGATTTGAGGCGTGGCCGTCGATGGCATGGCAGGGGAAGGCCTTTAGCACTCTAAACCCAACTCCTTTTGCTAGTATTGAGATATCTATGTAACATCCAAGTCATCATAAACTATTAAAACGACTCGAACAAGCACAATCAAAAATGGACCGACCCAACTTCCCAGCCGCAAAGTCCAAGCTTTACGAGTCGTGGGAGATCAGTAGACCCATCCGATCGAATGCCATATTCCTCGATATCCCGCAGTAACTCGTCAATATAGTCACCTGCGGCTGAAAGATGTAGGATATACGCGATGGCACGATGAACAGCAAGGAGTCGGGGCGACGGCGGGTCGATGGTCTTGTCCTCGGTAATGTAAAGCGTTCGAGTAACTGGAACATCTTCTGCCAGACCAGGTGGCAGAAATGTATTTATATAATACCTGTGAGGCTGGCCCTCAATAGGCTCAAAATAGACTCTAAAGTCACCAAAGGACATGTGATGGCTTAGAGTCAGCGATAGAGCATTAGACGGACGATCAATGTCGACTCCCTCGATCAAGTAGGCAACACCAGTGTCAAACATATTGAGTATCGCCAGTGCTGCTACTTTTGAGAGGCTCTATCGCAGAGTCAGCGGTAATAAGGTTTTGGGGGTCAGAATCCTTACAAGCTCTTGAGAAGAGCCGAGTTGGGTGAGGGAGTGTGGAAGGATGTGTGCGACCTCCAGATAGTCGAATCTTTGCCCAGGCTCATCCAAGGGGACGCCGTCTTGGTCAACCGCCCTAATTCCGTCACGTTGTTGCTGGAAGCGCTTTAGAGCCTCAGCTCTGTCGAACTTGCGTGAGATGATACAGCGATAGCGATCTCGTATAAGGCAGGCACCTCTAAGACTAGCCAGACGCTCCGGCGTTCCAGCAAAGACATGGCCCTGGCGTTGGGTTTTCATGACAGCCGAGTGGGATGCTGGCGTGGGCTGCGGCGTTTTTCTAGTTGATGCTTTGACTGCTTGTGTTAATGATGGGCAGCATGTTGTTTTGAAGTGGAACCATACGCGGAAGAAAGAAGTTGTCGATCAAATAGTCGGCAAATTCATACAAGCGGGTCTTTAGCTCGTCTCGGTAAGCCGAGTCTAGGAAGGAAATATCATCACCTGACGATGCTGATAGTTTCAGAAACTCAAAGACTGCGATCAACACGTTGTCTTTGGACACTTGATTGGCGGAATACTCGTAAGTGAAGCGAACAAGCTTGACCCTGTCGTATTGGTGTTGGCCTCGTTTCACTTCATTGCTGTCAAAATGATTGATGACTTGATAAAATCGGCGAATAGCAGAGGCACGGCCGGCAGCAGACAAGGGTTCCCGCGATGAAAAGTCGATGATGCCCTCGAGAGACGATTGATGACGATGCAGTGGAAGAGCAGGCGGCGCCATCGTGTTGAGGAGTCGGGGTGATGATGCGGAGTTTGACTGAAAACCATCTTCTTTGGTCTTGCAGTTGGCCTCCTTGCCGTCGGCAAGTGAAGTTATCACTAAGCATGTGCGGTTTGAGATCGAACAGAAGTGCGGGGAAATCCGGAAAGGTTCCGGATTAACTATGACCCCAGCAACTCTTTGGGTAGGCGGTGAGGCTGACAAGACGGCAGAATTTGTCGCATGTTGATGCAAGATTCCTGGTGGAAAGTAACCACTGCACTAAAAAAGGGTACAGCACATACGTTATTCAACAATTCCCAATGAGTCCGACCAACGGAATCTCAATTTTGGCCATGTCCACTGGCGGTAATGGAGTCATGTCAACGAGTTTGGTTGTGAGGGCAACAGGCGGAGAAGCTCTCAATAAGCCCACGCGAGAGGAGATGGCGAAAGCCAAGGGATGCATACGGCTCAGGCAGCACTGAGCTGACTCTTTTATGCCCCAAGTTGGCGATAATACGAAGCATCAAACGTCAGCCGTTGTTCCGCGACGTAGAATCGTCGACTTTGGGTCAAAAGTTTCACCCTACCCTGTGGCTGGAGATGGATATCCATCTCCGAAATCTAGCACCCTCGCCAGAGAAACTAGATTCTGCCGGCAAGGATCAAGGTCTAGGTAAAGACGTGGGAGCTGTCCGATCCTCAGTATCATTTCCAAGTTGTGTCTGCCAAACAAGTCTCGACTCGTTGTTCTTCAACTCTAGCCCCCTTTCCTTACCTTGTTTGCTAGTTCAAGACCCAATGGCACCATCATTGGTAGGGTAGATCTGAATCTTTCCTTCCCCTACGCAAGAGGCCCGTCACAGTCTGGAAAATCTGCGTCAGACGGAGAAGAAAGTCGGACTTAGTCTTATTTGTCCAAAGGAGCTCAAGACTTGTACCAGGGATCATGAATAAGCAGGCACCGAGGCAAAACAGAGTTGTTCAGTTTTACAAGCTGGACTTAAAGCTGCCAAATGCGTCTCGATGAAGTGCATAGCAATTTATTATCTGGCAGGCAGTGATGGTGCTCCCGAGGCCCATTTCTCCCGATAATAAACCACCACCGAGACAACTCGGGCCCAGCAAGATGCGAATTGCCACAGGGTCTATCTAGCCACAACACACCACAGCCAGGAACACATACACAACTCGTCGAGTCAGTCCTCATCCAATTACTCCATTGCGAGAGAAACCTTGCCGTCTGCCCACAATCGACGATCCTTCTCCTGCGGCTGAGAAAACCTAGTGAGCATCGCCTGAACCATCTCTGCGTCATCGTGATTCTTCTTTGCAGTGACAGCGTTCCGACAACCCTCGACTTCAGATAAGGCTGCCTCGAGTTCTGCCTCTGCCGCCGACAGCTTCTCCTTGGCAGCAGCGATGCCATCCTCCATTCTCCCACCAACTCCCTTCAACTTATTAGCTAACCAGGAAATACCGTTTCGTGTCCCCCTGTGATAGCCCGTCTGGTCGCGCTGCTGCCTCTGCTGCCTCTTATCTTCCTCTTCGTAGAGCTGTTCGCTGAGGGCTTCGTCGAGCTGGGACTGATTGCCACCTGGCAGGACGGGAAACGATCTGCTGCTCCGGCGAGAGGACAGGTCGCTGCTCATTTGCGAGGCCTCGGTGCAGTGCGTCTTAAGAGTGACTTGCATGCTCTGCATCAACTTTTCGGTTTCCCTGTGCATCTCGTCTCTCATATCCCGTCTCCCCTGAATCATGGCTAGATCAAGTAGAGCCTGTCTCTGCCCGGCTTTTGCCTCATCGTACCGTGACGAGGCAGCGGCAAGACGTTTCTCCAAGTCATCCAGGGTGAAGAGAGATAAGCGATGGCCGAAGCTCGCTAGCTTTTCCGACTCGATTGCCTCCCTGAGTCCCTTGAGAGCACAGACCTCCCACTCCTTGTAGGTACGATGATCCGTGTCTGTACCTCGCAGAAGCTCGACGAGGGCTCCCTTCTCAGCCTTGATGTCGACCGAGTCGGGGCATGCTTTGCGTTGTAGGACCATGCGCAAGCAAATCAGAACATGAACGCCACAGCTCCACGCATCGTTCTGTCTGGGACATTTCTAGATGACACAGTTAGTAGTCATCTCCCAAACCAGCTGTGAATAGCGTGCCAAGCTCACCTTGTCCATATATGCAAGCTCTTTTCCTCTGTGCCCAGAGGCATCGAGCCATAAACGCACGCGATTCGAAACCTCTTCAAAGCGCCCAGGAGCTGGCAAAGAGTCATAGTAGCTTAGGAAGAAACCTGTGGCAAGTGACTCTAAAACTCCTAGGGCCCAATGGTTTCCGGCGTGGTGAATCGGAAAGCACATGGTTCGCGCATCCTTAAAAGAACGGACCGCCTGCGGCAAATGGGGCGAGTGATTGTCGTCGTAGAACCATAGAGGGTTTAATACCCGTATATCTTGTTCCTTTCCACTGTACTCCAATTCCACCGCTTTGCACAGCAGAGTGAGAACCTCATCCGTGAGCATGAGGTCCTGGGTCAACTGCTCAAGAATCACCTGCGGTGTTAGGCTTGACTCTTCTGCCTCTTTCTTCTGTCGGGAAGCTCGGTCTTCTGGAGACTGCGAGCGTTTGCGTTTTAGCCCCTTCTCCTCGCCGTCATGCTTGTCCGGTGACGGTTTGGGCATTGGACTACCTTGACTACCGATGGTTCCTGGAGAGAATGCTAACGAGGCAGGCTGAACTAGAGCGGGGGTGGAGGTATCGGCGAGTTGTTTCGATGAGTCAATAGTTACGTCCAAGTTGGTCTGAACAACGGGAGTAGCAACACGCTTGATGAGGTCTGAGGATATACTGATTTGAGCTGCGCTTTCAAGAGGGTATGCGCCGATATCTGATGAATCCTCCGGCACGCCGCAGTCTGGGCCGAAAGTATCTTCTAAGCCGCCGTCGATTGAGAAGGCCGAAGCAGCTGGGGGAGAATCGGCACCGACAAAGTCCTGGTCGGCCTCAAGCTCACCATGTGCCTCGGTGGTGCTTGGCTGGGTTGCTAGTAGAGGCGTCTCTGCGCCGGCGGCTTGGGCAACTCGCAAGGCCGCAATACCACCCTGTTGCAACAGCTGCTTGATCCTCTTCCTGGCCACGCATGCAATGTCCCTCGTGAAATGGTTCTCGTTCTTCTGGCCCCTCAGCGCCTGTCGAAAGATGCCCGTCGGAGCCCACAGAGAATCGAGTGCAAAGCTGTCAAAGCCCTCGCACTTTTGGAGCTCTTGAAGAATGTCGTAGAGATAGTCAATGACCTTTGGGGGCACGCCTGTACGCTGGCACGAGTCGTGGACCTCTGGCGGCAGCCAGCCAGGCCACGCGCGGTCGAGACTGCTTCTCTTGTCGTCGTTTTTGACGGCGCTCTCTCGGCGCTCCTTTGCCCTTTTCTCGCCGGGTGTTTGGATCTGTCGAAGCTGCTTTTGGGCCACGTTGAGCTTGTCGAAGTGGTGGTCGAGACCTCTCAGGGCCTGGTCGCGTTCAGGCTGCGAGTAGTGGGCGAGAACGCTATCGAGATCAACCTCGGCCGGGGAATCGAAGTCGGAGATGACGTGGTTGACAGCAGCGGATCCCTAGAGAAGGATAATGTCAGTTAAAGATCGGGGAGCATGTCCAGGTACTGGCAAGCAGACGTGTGAACTGCGTGTAGGTGCGCCAAAGGACAACAGTCGAGGTATGCCAGCTTCAAGTCCGCAGGCAAAGTAAATAAACAAAAAGAAAACGTACCAGGACTTGCTGGCGTGCATCCGACGGTAGGTGATCAAGCACACCGAGTTGAACCGCAGGCTTCGACGGTGTCGTAGGGCTGGGGACAGTTTGCAGGCTATGACCAGCCGGCGGCGTCGCGTGTGAGAATGACGAACGTGGCAGATGCGCACGATGAAGCAGCACGTGCGGCTGAGTGACGACTGCTGGTACTGGGGCGCCTCGATGTTGCGGCGAAGGAAATGATACGGGAGATTGAGGACCGAGACGCAGCTCCTCCAAGGACGAACCGCCCGCCGCTGCTGGTGCGGGCAGGATTTGGCGGTACCGCGAAAGCGATGGCGGCAGAGATGGCGCTTGAACGGCCGCAGCAGGCGTCGCTGGCGAGTACAAGGACGAGTCTGCTGGTATCGCCGGAGTTGATGATGATGGAGTTGATGAGGCGCCGTCTCTGTGTGCCAAAGGTTGAGGCATGCGCGCTACAACAGAGCGACCGTCAGGAGAGGAGCAAAGTTGCAGGACGAGAAATTGCAGCTGGGCGCGCTTCTCCTTTTGTTGCAGCCATGCCGCCTTCCGTTTGCCTGCGTCGTTTGTTGTGTTTGCCTGCTGGAGCAGCTTCGTCTGCACTCGACGGGAACACTTGCAGGGGAGACGCGGGATGAGACATGACGGCCGTGACGAGATGCTCGGGGGCACTATCGAGTCTCCTCACCGAGGCAGTCGAGACGGGAGACCAGGCGAACCACTGACAATCTTGGGACACGTGAGGAAGCCATGGAGAGCAACAGTTGATATGGCGGTCCAGGTGGTCGGAGAAGAAGTTTTGCTGGAGACAGACAAGTTTGGGATGGAAACAACGTCAACGACAGTCAGCACCTGCACCGGCCAATGAGCCAATCAACCAAGTCTGGTCCAGGGCAGTTCTAGACGGAGCCAATCAACAACTTTTGGACGGTGACACAACGACCGGTGATACGAAGTGGTGGGCGCCCAATCAGGCACAACTCGGCTCGAGCGATATCGTCTGGCTGAACCACGAGCTTCTCGTCCCGTCGCACAGATATCTGGAGCCAACCACCAGCTTCTCGACTGTGACACAATGAAACTCGTCGAGGTCAAACCAAGCCCCATCTGATTCCACTGTAAATAAACCTTGAGATGGCTTTCACAAGCCCTCGAGATCAACGTAGTATGTTGGCAGTCGAGGGGATAAGTTAGTTGTATGGCAGTTCGAGTCCAGTGTCGATGCCCGGAGGCAACAAGACTGCAGGACAAAACACTGTACTCGCTGTAGCCGCAGGGGCCGTTAGCGCCTACCCCCTCTGAAATCCCCTGCCCCCAGGCTGCGACAATGGCACCCGACCTGGCTACTGCTCCCTCAATTGCAACCAGCCCTTTGTGTCAAACTCGAGTTGAATGCACTTGTCTATCTGATTTAAAAGCAGTACTCTGTATTAATTGCGCCAACTTTTGCACGCTCAACAACGCCTCAGCTCGTGGTTTCTCGTGGGAGCCATGATGTGGAAGTGTTCCCACTCGGGTGGCCCTTGTCAGCCAATCAAATGACGCTCGGTCCGCACAGACCCACCTGGGATCAGTCTGAACCAATCAGATAAATCTCGGCCCAGAAAAAAAAAGCCGAGAGTCAGTCCAACCAATCATAACAATCTAGACCAGTACACCTCCAGCCAATCACGGTATTCTCGGCACTGGAAGCAAAGCCCCCTGTAATTTCGCTAGTCCACCCCTGAAGCTTGGAGAAGGGAAATTGGTGGCAGCGCGTCACTCAACGATGGCAACGTTAATGATGAATGGAATGGATGAATCCATCCATGGCACAATTGCCAGGCCTGCGGCGATCTGAGACGGCCACTTGTCATTGAATTTATTCTTACGGCATTTTTGCAATACACACATCAAGAACCTAGTTTGTACGGCATGTCAAGGTGCAGGGGTCTTTGGCGGCCAGCGATCCGGTAGATCTGATGGATCCTTGGATGATCTCGTTCCTGGACCAATCTGGAGACGGTGCCCACTACCTGACAGTTGACAGGCGGGCCGTGCCGGAACTGTAAGCAGTTGAAATTCAATTACCTCTGTAGGGCCAAAAGCTACATCGAGCTCAACGGTTGTTCCGAGTTTATGGCTTCGAGTGAGTGGCTGTTACAGGCGGTGAGCCATTGGAGTTACAGACAACCACGGCAATCGAGTCGAGGTCTGGGATGAGCCTTGAAGTAGGCGCTTTTACATGGCAATCTCGAGCAGAGACCTGGTGCATCAACTCACCCATTTTGATTTTACCTCCGCAGTGAGCTATCTCTCATCGAGACCTCGCTCGACCCGGCGTTTCCGAGCTGATCCATCGGGGAGGACTACCTACTCGATAAGGCGACTGCATGCCGTATTTCAGGCTGTGTACATCATGGTATATTATTTGGGTACAACTGCACAGAATCGTTCGGCTGTCGACATGCGGTGGAATCGCTGCATCATCAACCTTGTTAAACTGTGCCTTGGTCTGGACGTCATTGCCAGAGGGCATCAAGGGACGCGCACCGTGTCTTTGATTGTCCAAGACGACAAACAAGAATTCGGCTCGGGCCCATGAAAAGCATCTTGCTACAAGAGAACTTGGTGTGTCGTGTGGGAATGCGTCGTACGTCCAACGCTTCTCGAGGACAGCAGATTCAACTCCTGGTCCGCCAACTAATCGCTTCGCCTGTCTCCAGAAACAGCAAACTTCCGTGCGGCAAGACACCTTGCCTGTTACCAACGCTTATAGTCACTGGCAGGCCCCTGCGACACACTGCCTAACGGTCCCTCAGCAGCCACTATGATGGTTGGCTGCTCAGCGCTCACGCGTTCCGCCGCCATACCGCTCTGTCATCACTCCCCGTCACTTCGGCGTGTCGATCGAAAAGTCGTAAGTCTCCAGGTGCTACTTCAATGCCATAACAATAAACTCTGTTTTTGACTTCATTGACATCACTTGAAGACCAAGGTCTCGTTTGTGCTGGCGCCCCCTGAGCTGAGGCTCAGACAGGTCCGGATAGATTCTGACTGGACCAAGAGTATATTCTTCATAAGCTTTATAGCGCCGTCTTAGTAAGATTCAAAGTGTCTCTCAAACGGGTATTTCAGTTAGAAAAAAAAGAGACAAAATAGGCTTCATACCCAAGCCCAAAATCTCGAAAACTCAACACAACAGGTTGAAGGCTGCATCTCGCAATGACTTCCTGCCTCAACCAACTCTATCCAAATTGAATACGTTGCAGGTGGCCAAAATGAAGAGGATAAAATCTCTGGACCAAGAGTATATATAATTGCATGAATGGAACGCTTTCAGGGCAAAAGTATTACCTTGACTTGAGAGGGCGACAGGGGAGGCAAGCCGAGCACCTCCTTCAGCCGACATTGCCCACCCCAACGTCACCTACTCTGTGTCTATTGAAGTTCATAGATTTGCCAAGGCTGGTTGTGTGGAACCTCTTTCATGTACGTCCCATCAATCGCATCAAGAATAAAATCATGGCCGGTTGATGGCGGTGAGGAATACCTACCTAACTTCCCAGTGGTTCTCGATAGGTGGCAATTCCTTGGCACCAGCGCCGGTACGCAACGTGATAAGAAGGCCCAGGGCCTACTCCGTTTCATCATTCATGTCGCATTCGAGAAGAACCTTCGAAGAACAGTAGAGAGCTGTGACAATATATCGGTTCGTGGCTACACTGGCCAATGCCTCTCATAGTTACGTAGTATAAAGTATGCTCAGACAAACGTCTTCGATCGCCTGCCGTAGGGTACATGGTCAAAATGGCGACCGGAATCATGGTCCCAGTTGAACCTACTATCGCAGCGGCCAGGCTCGCAAACTCGGTCTCAAAGATCGTGTCACTAGATGTGAAATGCGTGAGTCTCATCCGTCATCCTAAGCGGCTTAATTATTTCCGCTGGGAAGACATGTGGCATCGAAACTGTTGAAACATTGAGTCATCGTGAGATTGGCGGACACCAAATAACGTCTCCAACCCACGTCACGGGGAGGTCACTATCCGAGATGGGTCAGGTAAGAACAACCTCCACTGTATTTCGATTGCTTAGCGGCGATTATATACCGACTTCTACGTGGTAGATTCTGGTATCGTACCACAAACGATATGCCAAGCCGCGATGCTCAGGCAGAGACACAAAGCCAAACGAGAAAACAAGTCTGATGGTCGAAAGCACTAAAGAGAGCAAGAATCTTGACCAACTGGATATGAAACTGGACGGCTGCCGACGGGAAGACGGAATGATGTTAAGTGCGACATGAAATGTTCCAAGGGAAGCGGACCAACTCCCATCCACACCCAGCGTGTTTCAGTAAGATAGGATAGGCGGCATCCAGATATTGTATCTCGGGGATGATATTTGTTAGATCCTACACTTACTTCGTTTTCTTATCGTGTGCGGTTGATGGTGTTGAAACTTGAGTTCCCTCTTCGACTCTCGCTGGTCTGGGCGGGACCAGGCTTGTTGGAATCCAGTCGAGTTTGCAGGATCCGCCATTTGAAACCTGTCGTCCCGGAGCTTAGCGATGTTTCCAAGCGAGACTGCAAACGCACGGGGTGACTTTTGGCTCACGGGAGTTAAATATGCGAGGGATACCCTTTTGCCTAACTCACGGAAGCTTTTTTGCCTCGACTTGCACGCTAGTATGAGACCAGGGAAAACGGCATGTCAATGTTGAATTACTGAATGACGGAGCCGCTTTGTTGGATTGTATTCTAGGCGGAAATTGAGTAGTTTGACCTGGACTTTTCATTATCTGGTTCCGGCCAAGGGTCTGATGTCAGGCTGTGAGGGTTGCGCAACCATGCTGAAGATTGACCTTGCGGAAGATTACTACTGACTTGATGATAGTTGCGCTGTTTCGATGAGGTCAATTTGGTGATTTCGTACGAAGCGTAATTCTTCCGTACGAGGTATGATCTTTCCGTACGAAGTATGGTCTCGCGGTCCCAATAGGCTCGACTGAATATGCCGGCCTGACCACCTCGCACATGCCCCGTGCTCTAGCCTTTCACTTTAGGAGGACATGCAGATTGAAACGAAAACGAATATAGTCGGGTATGAAATATGGTGAATAAAAACCACAGGTATCTAGATGGGCAGTGACGGTGTGCCGCGATAACAGAGTACTCAAGGTAAAGTGCGTAGCCACTACACATCTTGCGCCAGCATGGATAAGATGGAACCAAAGCGCTACTAGTGTTTCTCGCCCATATTATCTTACTATCATGATTATGCAGACTCCCAAGACATCCAACAAGTACTCTCTGGCACTGTAGGGACATTATTTCGAGCCTCACCCCAGCACCTTAACATACATTTGCCAAAAGAACACATAGGCCAGAAAAAGTATCCCAAGGCGATTTACCTTTATCATTGCACTATAGCTCTAGCCATTTTAGGATTTGAGCCCCCTTGAACTTGGAAATTGAGATTGGCTATCTACTTGCGCTCATCTGCTGGCAGTTCAAGAAAGGAAGGATATGAAACACTTTCTGACGAAAGGCCGGGCAGAAGCTGCGCGGACCCAGCGCGTTCTACAACAACCAAGTCCGGCCGGATGTGTGCCAATATTTAATCGGATTACAATCGTAATCTACATGAATGTTGGTCCATGAGACTGTGTAGTACTTTTGATAGTGTAAGACAATTTGAGGGAAGGGTAACTCTGACTTTCTGCCTATTCATATGTGTTCAGGCGCTCTCAGTAGTTTGATTCGTGACATTACGATTAGCACAGCGACGTCTATTGTCGCCCTAGAGTAGTCCCTCGAATTCTGACCAGTCGCTTCTCGGTTGGCATTCAACTCCACCAAGAAACGATGAAGCCATACTCAGTCTAATAGGCAATGCGCTGGTTTGCAAAACTATTAAGCTTCGCTACGTTGAGATCTGGCCCGCGTTCCTGCCAATGACGAACCCAATGTTCTTGGGATCGTTCACGTGGGGCCTGACCGTGCCATTTCTCTGTGAGTGCGTAATCGGACCAAAGGGGGCACGGCCGGTAGATCCCCGGTTATGGAGCCAAACAAAGTTGGAAAGTAAGTGAAGAATTAACGTAACGGTCGAACTTGCTCTGGACGATCGGGCTGATACTGCCAGCCATCGCCTGGGACACCTGGGACACCCTGATAGTTGAGGTGGCCTGTCGGTCCAACAAAACGCCGAACTGCTCACCACCAAAAATGGGTGCGATTTAGTTTAGTCCAGTCCAGTGTTTCTCTAGACCCACTAAGGTGGTTATTAGCTACGTATCGTCTATCGACGTGTTTGCCGACTGCATGGTTCCCTTGCAGTAGTGCTTGTGCACTGTGCTGCCATGAGATGTTGGAATAATTAGGAGTTTCCCCCTCACTTCAGGGTTACAAAGTCCTAGATTTAAAGTTTGAAGGTCCTAGATGGACTCACATAGGATACAAGCCTCTAGGAAGCTCTTACCATGACAATAAGAATAACAACCTTGATTTTTTATCAAGCTTACCCAGCATCACTGCGCAATCCAACAACATGAGAGCGCTAGCGAAGGGCCCACGTTGGGGTCAAGGGGGTCTGCACACAAACACAAGCCACGCGGCTAGATTGACGCACGGCGAGGGAGGATAAGCTAAACAATATCTATGCGTTTGCAGACGAGCCTTTCTGCGAGCTGCTACCGTGAAACAGCGCAGGCGAGCTAGTTTCGGTGCCTGCGGTAGCACCTTCGATCCCTCTAGTCCTGAATATCTCCAGTGGATTTGTATCTGTCGCCACCAGGCACCATGGAGTAGCTAGGAATGACACCCTGAGCTTAATGGCAGTCTTGTTTCGCAAGCGGTGGAGGATCATTACAGAGTCAGGAGTCATATAACGATATGATCGTTGCCTATTGCGGCTCGGTTTGCTGAAATGATAATCGAGATGAATTTAATGCACCGAGAGCTATGCCATGCTCCACGGACGGCCCTTCCATCCGCCAAGGCAATGCTTTTAGAGATCTAGCTGCCGTCGACAAATACTTCCCTCTCATCGCTCGAAGTTCTCAACAATCTCGTACTTTGGTGCCATATCAATGTAGCGCGCCTCCTTTCCATCACATACGCGATGTCTCATGAAGCAAACGTCGCGCCAATAGCGATGCAGCAGACCGACCTAATCGAATCCAGCTCGGCAGGTGCACCTACTATCTCTCGCGACGATAGGCAGCAATACACCCCCCCTAGCAACGCTATGGGTCTTGAGCGGACAGGTGGGCATAGCGCACAGTCTTAAGCGGCTTCCAGACGGAGCGCCAAACGCGCGAGTTCAGCCATCCAACTAACTACTTATTTATCGTACTGAATCATCCGTGTAAACACCCCCTTCATGTGTGCAATGTTGAGAGATAAAACGAGGGTGAGACCGTCAACGGCCTTGCCAAGACTGCGTTAAGTATAGCTCGAGGTGTGAATACAAGCAAGCCACATCCTGGGCGACAGTCAGTTAAGTTGCAAGAGCGAGTGATGTTACTGCAAGAAGAGATTAGTGAATCACAAAAGCGAGTGCGTATGTACACTGGAGCAAGGAAATGATTAGTTGCAAGATCAAGTGCATACATTGGAGGATGGGGATGACGGCCTTTCAGCAAGGATAAGGGACCTCGAGTACGCTGTCGTGGGCTTGAAGCTTTTCACGAGTTAACCTGTACCTATCTGCCATTAGTGGGGCTTCGGCCACACCAGCTTGACCTTTATCGGAGATAGCAAGGCCTGGAAAGTACAGCGACGGACCAGCTTACCGTACTTTGCCTTCATTGCACTAACCTTTCAAAGTAACGTGTTGGCTGAACCAAGAGGGCTTTCGAAAACTCAGCAAATCTAGTCTTGCGCCTGAGTAAGCTCTGAGAGGGATACCTCAAGCCCAGCTCGAACCCTCAGAGTCGTTGGAGCAGGCAGACACCAACTCTATATAACGTTGCATGTCTGCGGACCTGGGCAGTTTGGGAAACCCAAGTCTGAGCTACCGAAAAGGACATCGCCTTCACTGCCCTCGCATTCGAACAACACTCGCTTAATTGCAAGGGATATATTGATCGGGCTGTTCGCGGTTATCCGTGGATCATATACTAGGGGTTCTGGGAGGGCGGTACCGCCATTCTCTGATAGTCCGTGGCACGGTAAATAGATTTCAGGGATATGTATACCTACTGTCACAAGACAACGAACATTGCCAATGATAGTCGTGATAACCCTCTGACGGACTCGGCCTTTGGCTGCGATCGAGCGCAGTGACGCGATTGTAAGTCATCCCAGTCATCCAAGCGGGCTCGATCGTCTGTGTTGCAATGGTTGTTGGATTTCATCATCATCATTTTCATTGGCCTTTGCTCCTAGAATCCGTATGTATATCTTAGGAGAGAAAGACAAGAGCGTAAAGAAAGTTACTCGGTATGGGTTTTCCACGCGGTCGTTATCCCCAAATGCAGATATCTTATCATCCCCTCGCCCCTTGATGAAGCTCTCTGCGTGATCTCTCGACAATTGCTGGATTACATCTACAGTCCTTATCAACCCCGCTTAGAGAGTTGCTGCAGAGGCAGTACACTTCATAGGTGATATTCCTCATCCATTCACATAGGCCGCTTTACCCGGACTTCTTCCAATAAGGTGCCATCCTCAACTGTCAACAGCATCAGGTCCCGATCTTTCGAGTACACCCTAACTCCAACGGTGCATACTGCATTCCATGGATCAGGTAGACTCTCCTCTTCCGAGTCAGAAAGATCCTCGCTCGAAGATACGTCAAGCTTGCGCCACCTCTGCGTCTTCTGTATAGAATAGCTTTTAGCCTCTAAAGCTCTGCCGATCTCAGCATCTCTTGGCTTATGAGTCATATCGTCACTACTGTACAGCGCCTCCCAATCGTCCACCGGAGAATCTGAAGAGTCGCCCCCCATTTGGTACAATGGTTGCGCCCCCTCACCGGCCCCCTGCAAAGATCGGGCACTGTCATTCTTTCTGAGCAACGGAAGCGCATGCATTCGTGGCGATGGCAGATCTTGTTTCCTCGACCAAGTCCACTTTCTCCCCAACTGGCTTGGACCTCGGCCAACAGTGTCACCGATGACTGAGGGCTTTTCTTCCGTATCGTTGGGGGGTTGTAAGGAAAGCTTTTGTAAACTGACGTGGAGCGAACTGTCCGTATTCTCAAATAGGACACTTTCAGCACAGCTGCCTGTTCTGATCTTCTCGCTTGAGACGACGCTGTGAGGACGACGGCTGTTACTCTCAACCTCTTCGGCGCCTGAATGGATTAAGTGGCTCCTTCTTTCCCCGCTGAACTCTCCTCCGCTTCGCGAGCCACCGGGAATAGCCCGCTCAGTCTCCAAGCCCTGCCGGCTACTTTTCTCCAAGTTCTTCTTCCTCTGACTCTTCAAGGCCTGGCGCCTAGCGCGACGTTTCGTCCATTCTCGACGGCGTTCGTTTCGTCTGCTTTCAGACGCTCTTCTCAAAGACTCTTCTTGACGCAGCTTAACGATTTTGCTCGTGTGGAGTGAAGCTTTTTCGTGCGCCAAATTGTAGGCTTGGCCTACTTGGATAAGCTTCTGATTGTCGGCTCTCTCCAGGCATTCTCGACGGATAACTTCCTCGACAGAGTCTGCTGAAGGGTCTCTTTCGCCCATCACCTTCACATAGACATGGTAGGTTCCTGGTGAGACGGAGGGAATGTCGATGGACACTGACCGATCCATCAGGTAGTTGCCGTGAGATCGTGCAATATAACTACCGACACCGGGGTCGTCTTGAGAATGAAGACGGAAGTGAAGACGGAAAGAGTATTGGCCTTGCAGCCCCCGGAAATAGCGGCGGTCCAGTTGCGATACTACAACTACGAGAGGAGAGCTTTGTGTTACCTTGATTTGGAACTTTTCCCGATAGTTGGCCTTCCAAGGGACCTCAACGCCCACCCAGCGTTGGCAGCACCACCAGTCGGGATCTTGGAATAGACGAGTCCTATCCAGCAAGGAGAATTTGCGTATAAGATCCTCATACGAAATCCAAAATACTGAGTCGCTCCCAAACTTGTGGCCGAGCTCTTGCTGGATCTCGCCGGTCCACTCTCTGGAACCATCACTCCACGGACCTTCCCAGATCCCTTTACGAGAATCTCCCCAAGGGTTGCGCATCTTGACCAAGCGTTGGCCGTTCTTCAGTGAGCGCGCCTCGAGGACGATGTACGCGTGGGCTTCGGCAATGCCGTCGCGCTCGCCGTGTCCATTCTCGAGATAACCGGTGGATGCGCCGAAAATAAAGTCTTTGTTGACCTTCGACATCTCCCTATGCCAGAACTCATCCGTATCAAGAATATCAGAGGTAGCAAGCTCTGTGGTCACACCGCCAGTCAGGTCCTCCAAGCCTTCACCAGTCCAGCCGCCCGCGAGAGAGGAGTAGTCGCCGTGGGCCTTGGCGTATGCCTTCTCGATGAGAGGGACCCAAGTCTCGTTTTGGTCTTTGCACTGGCCAAAAAAGAGAGATTTAGACCCTGTTTGGTATGTTTTTCGATAAATAGTTTCGGTGCCATCGCGGCCGACTTGTTCTAGAAGATCCCGATGCGTGCTAGGAGAGTCCCAACAGGGCGACTTGAGGTATAACTTGTCATCAACGATGGAATATATCCACTCCCCGTCTCTGTAGAATACGAACCCATACACGCCGATCTTCGTGTCGTAGCTGACACAAGATTGCTTCACAGCGGCTGGGATACCAGCAAGAGCAACCAAGCCCGCCATCAGCCAGCAATTGCTCAGATTACCTTGCCTAATATCATCACCTTGTATGCGCTCCATGAACGTGGGCTGCTCGAATATTTGGTGGACTCTTTTGACGGCTTTGGGTGCCTTATCCTCCGAGCTTGACAGAGACAGGGAACTCAGATCGTAATTCTGTTGATCGAGGCTGTTCAGGCAGTCACCTTTCTCATTTTTGAAGTCCCAGTCCTAAAACAAATGTCAGCGCTAGAGAGCCGATCGAAAAGAGAAACTGACCAGATCCCACGAAAGATCTCGATAACGCATATTGACGCGCTTACATTCGTCAACAATCTTTTCAACCCTTCTCCGACATTCTGCAGCAGCCCGGGCGTAATCATCCTGCAGCAATCTATTCGGCTGATAATTGTTGAGGGGGGTCGAGCCAATGTCGTGCGGAATGACGTTAACAATTTGACCAAATTTTTGCTTAGAGAACCTCTTCCATATGCCGTCAATTGACGCCTGTGGCGACACGTTCTTGTTGCTTTTCATTCTCCCCCTGTGTGAAGCGATAGTCCTGATATCGCCTGGCTTATCGGACGCGGAAGCACTCATGACGTCCATCCTGCCAATCCTCATTGGGGAGCGCGCAGGACTCTCGGCTTCACGAGTAGATGGCAGCTAATTGTATTAGATTGCGTACTGTATGTGTTTAAAGACCCTTTAAATAGCTCAATAGCCGCGACGAGTGACTCGGGGCTGTTGAGTATGACTATCAGGTACGGATTCGCCGCTCGCAAAGTTCATACAACACCAGGAAAATATGGATGTTTTTTTGGCACTGCGATACGTCTTGTATACTTAGCTCACAGGCTTTGCGGGGTCCATCTACGACTGAACTGGGGCGAATAGGGCTCGATGTGACGTCGTGAAGAACGCGCGGCTTATCGAGGCCGAAATATACGGAACCAAAAAAGACTCTCAACGGCCACTTGGTTATTCATCCTGTTCTTCTGTGACGCGTCCTTTTTCTCCCGCCCTTCTAGTCTTAGCACTAACCGCCACAGTCCTTGAAGAGAGCCGTGCGATGGTCTTTTAGATTCGTTGGGTAATTAGCTCTATTGCGGTCAGTCGAACTAGCCCATTATGCTCGAGTAATCTAATCCTCCCGACCTTTTGCGTTTTATCGGTGCAAGTGTCGATGATGTGGGTTTTATGTGACATAGAGAACAGGCCAGGCTTGTAGGTGGGTAGACGGGTCGATAGATGACAGACAAGCTCGTATAAATTGGGTGTCACTTCGATTATGCTGTCGCACGCACGTCAGTAATCTATATCTGCCAGCCCAGAGAGGCCAGCC
>JAAGWO010000698.1:0-25462 GCA_013266205.1 Fusarium decemcellulare
CATCCAACATCATAACCTCTGCATCACCAACTTTTTGCGCGCGCGCCGCCTTTAACCGCTCACACGACCACCGCCCAGCGCCCTCATCCCTCAACTTCACCCCCTCTGATCCCTCCGGCGCCGGCCCCCGCGCCGCTGCAGCACCGCCAAACTGGCGTCCGACCAGGACAACGCCGGCCGCGAGCCCTCCTCGCCCGGCTCGCAGTTCCACCGTCCCATCCTCCAGTCCATGCCCGACACGCGCCAGCAGAGCTTTGACGAGATCTACGGCCCCCCCGAGAACTTTCTCGAGATCGAGGTGAGCTCCTTCGGCCCAACTCGCCAGCTATCTCTGCATGCAGGGGCCATCCGTAGCTAAGCTCATCAGGTTCGCAACCCACGAACCCACGGCATGGGCCGTCACATGTACACAGACTACGAGATTCTCTGCCGCACAAACATCCCCGCCTTCAAGCTGCGCCAGAGCAGCGTCCGTCGCCGCTACTCCGACTTTGAGTACTTCCGCGACATTCTCGAGCGCGAGAGCGCCCGCGTTACCATCCCGCCCCTGCCCGGCAAGGTCTTCACCAACCGCTTCAGCGACGATGTCATCGAGGGCCGTCGCGCGGGCCTGGAAAAGTTCCTCAAGATTGTCGTCGGCCATCCGCTGCTGCAGACGGGGAGCAAGGTCCTAGCCGCGTTCGTCCAGGGTGAGTGATGGCCGATGCGCCACTTGTGCTGCGGTTTATCGATTGCGCAATACCCGTGAATGCCATGAACCTCGTACTGACTATGGCAGACCCCAACTGGGACCGCAACGCTTGGTGACGTCTTCGTCTTATCTGGCCCTTCAATGTCATGTCCTCCTCTCCCTCAGCAACCTCCCGACAGCCTCGGAAGCTCCGCAAGCGAAACCCGCATATTAACCAACGAGACGCCCCTCTTGAGCACATTCACCCCGCCTGACCCCAACAGGCGACAGCGACATGTCAAGTAATTGAGAATAAGGGTACAGAAATGATTGGAGAGGAGCCGAGTTTTCTTCTTCTCGTACATACCATTGCGCCCACTCAACCCGCTTCTTCTTTTCTCGTGGAGGAAGAAAAACGTCCCGGTTTGGTCATTTGCTTTTCAGTTTTATGTAGTCGTTTCATCACCCGTCTGTCTCGACTTGTACCACGCAGTTCAAAACTCTGGGAGCCGCGCGGTGGCTCATTCTTGTTTCATTCGGGGGGCGTTACTAGGCTGTCCTGTGCCGTTTACTTACACTCAAGAAATAACAACAGTTTACTCGCCTTGCCAATCTACCCAATAGGGGAGTAAAGTGCGCCATCCAACACATAAACACAGAAGCTCGGATATCAGTCTATTTTATATATTCAACATTTTTCTCATGATACCCAGCGGGAGTGAGAGAAGTCTATGTCCTATTGTGCGCAATTCGGTGGTGGTACAGAGAGGTAAGATGTGGTGATATCCTGCCGAGTGCACATGCGCCCCCTTGTTATACATCAGGTCGTACATGTCTTGTATACTTCTGAGTGTGAGTGTGGATGTTGTCTCCGCCTCTACGAATCCATCCGGTCGCCAAACGCCGAAAAGAGAGGCCTTAACCCCCGGTCTCCCCATTTTGATGTGCCATCTCCCAACTCCTTCATGTTCTCAAAGTCATACATTAGCGTGTTATACATTGCTGGAAAGAGTTATGCCTCCAGGGCTGCCCAGCCAAGACGTGTTAGTCCTTGAGGGACCCAGGCATGTCCCGCCTCAACTGTTGTTACAAAACGTCGAGTCCTGGGCATAGCTGTCGAAGACTCCATCTACCGCGCCAGTTCTCGCTGTCGTCGTTTTCGTTTCTCGTTGTCGTGCTGAACCCTCTACGCGGGGGTGTGGAAGAGCCGGAGGATGCCTTCATACATGGCAAACATGATGGCAGCGCTAGGCACTGTCCGCATGAGATGAGGTGTCAGGCCACCATATAGTCCCATCAGACCCTCCTCGACCCAAACAAGCTTAAAGCACTGAACTAGACCCGTGTATTTGGGCAGGCCATTGTCCATGGGTGCTTGTCGTAGTCGTGTTCGCGCAACCTGTTGTAATTTGGTGAGCATACAAAACAGCCGCGAAAACCTTCAGGTCAATGACGTACCTCATGGGGATAAGCGATGACGGCGGCCACCAACTTCGCGCTTCCTGCAGAAAAGCCTTTTCCAGTCCAGTCAATCGTCTTGTCCCACCATGTCTTCTCTCGACCACTGCGAATGATGCGGTTTTCTCTTCGCGCAAGGGAGGCTTTCATCTGCTCGTATAGCATCCATTGCATCGTCGACTCAACAACGCCGAGATAGCTGGCGCTCATTCCGCGGTAAAGACTTCGGATACCCTCATCGCGCACAATCTGGCGCACACAGTCGTAGCTATTGCGGTACTTGCGTAGTTGGGCGCCTCCGCTCTTCTTTGCCACATTCTTATCGAGCTGTAGTCTTGTCTTGACCATCCATATGGGGTTCGTCGCTGTTGAAGTGACCACACCGGCTGCTACACCAGCCGAAAGGTGAACCCAGGGTGCTTCTTCGCCGTGGTTTAGATGTTGGGAGATGATTCGCTTTCCGTTACCGTAAACGTAAAAGTTGATCGCACGAGCGGGCACGACACCAACCATGTTGGGGCCGAGGCCTTTGAAGAGCGCACGCCAGCCCTCGGTCCGGTAGACGGAACCAAGAATCTGAAGAGTATCATTAAGGTGGTAGAGTGCTGCTCGGGCAGGGTTCAGTCGGCCAAGGACCTGGCCCTGAGCTTCGCGCGCCGCTCGGATCTGGGCTTGGTAAAAGTCGGACTGGAGTCTCGTTTTAAGGACATCAAGGGGAGCTGTCATCGCGGCAGCTGTCATGCCACCAACACTGTAGTTCACCGTTAGGTTAGCCTCGGGTTGTTCATGTTTCTTGCTTCCATCTCAAATCTTGCCGTAACCTCGGTGGCAATTGAAGAAACAGCGTTTACGTACCCGCCAGCAAACATGTGCACCCAAGACTTGGCAAAGGGCAATGCCTTCACATTGCCTTGGACTGGAGTGTCATCAGGAAGGACATCGCCCGTCTCTCGAGACTGAATCAGTGCTGCATGATCCATTGGAACCTCGCTGTGATGGAAAGGCCTTTCGTCACGACGGGTCATCATGGGCGTGGTGGGTTGATGATGCGACATGTTGAGAGGTTCTAATCCGATATCAACAAGGAAGGAAGCGTTGGTATCGTCTGATATCGGTCGTTTCGTCGTGAGGGTCACCGTCGTGTCTGGTGTCGATTCGTCGTGTGGGTTCGCAGTTTGCGCGGGTACGTCGGGAGAAGTAGCAAGCTGGAAACCAGCTTCTATTTGGTAAATGATTAAAGAAGCATGAGATCAGAAGCGATTAAAGGGAGGAAGGGGCTCAATCGCTAAGCTGTGTTAAAAATGAACGGATGTTGGCGGGAAGAAAAGATGGAGAATCTTTTCATGAATCAGCGAGACCAGCAGAGCTGCAAATGCACCCAACTTCCAAACTTTTTTTCCGCGCCTGCCATGCACCGGTAAGAAGAGAAAGTGGCGCCGTACGGGCAGGGCAGAGCGGGCCCTGGTGGGTACGTACTTTCTGACCTCCGAAGTGGGTCCGGGGTCCGTCGATCGGGACGGCACAGACTGCTCTTGATGCGTAATTACCTGGACCAGGAACCAGGGCATATTTGAAACCGGAGGGGAAGCAACGCCATCTTATGCTTTGTAAGTCGTTTCATTCATAATGCGTCAGCCAATTGTGCTTTCCTGGCTGTCATCGTAACTATCTGTATCTGGGATTCTAGCGATTTGGTTCAAAAGTTGGGACCTGCCAGGCCCGTCCTTTCACTTAAACTTGACGCACACAATCGTCACCTCTCCCTTTTTTCTGTACATGTTTTCCTCAGCACAGGTAGTAGACATGTTCAACCTTCAACCCCTCGGTAAAACAAATAACGTTAGCTGGGTGAAGGATTCAACGAGCCATCACCACCTCTATATGTGCTGTTCGGGGCTGTTGCTAATGTTGTTGTTATGGTTGGTGCACTCGAAATCGGCTGACTGAGCTCGCTCGCTCGGCTGCCGTGATCTGACCCTGCTGATTGTCCCATTGTAAAGGGAAGCCGATGGCGCTCGGCGGTTAGGTCGAAGCGATTCATTAAAGCGGCTGACGGCTCCATTGTAGTAGGAGGATGGCCATCACCCCGACTGGGAGGTCTGGAGCCATCTTCTGTCCCTAAAGTCCCTGGTGTTCTGTCCCCGGATGTTCGACCCGCGTCGTGTCGATCTCCGAGCCGGTTCGCTCGTGGATCTCTCGTATCCAGCGTGTCCATTCCAGGTCCAACCTCTGACTGTCCGTCAATATCCATTTCATCCCTGAGACCCATCTCTCGCTTGATTCGTCTAAATTCCTCATCCGTGACTGTCTTCCAGCTGCATTTAGCATGTTTCTTCGTACATCCCGAACAGGCTGTCAAGTTTTTAACACACTCCACCCGCAATCGCCGACACCGATCACACGGTGGGTTGATAGTATCCCCTTTGCCAAGTTGATCTGTTCTCTGCGTGATAAGCGATCGGAAAGCAGCTTCTCGGCTATCCACGGCAGGTTGCAACACCGTTTCTGCCGTATGACCGGAATAGCGAGGAGCATGAGATTGAGTATGTGTCGTGCTATGTGATGGTGATGGTTGACTGAGACTGGTCAACGGCACCCCAGTCACTGACGTCGACCGCGAGGGTGGGGGCGAGGCTGAGGCAGTGAGAAATTGCTGCAAAAGATCCGCATGTAGGTCGTATCCTGAGCCAAAGTTGGAACCCCGCTGGCTGACATTGTTAGGTTGAAATCTCGATGGCGACGTGTCCTGAGCCTGCGCACTACGCCGGCGAAGAATGTCCTGTTTTCGTTGTCCGAGCCGATGATTGAGAATCCGCGCTCGTGCTGCCACTTCGTCTGCCTTCTTGTAGAGAATGGATGTCCTTTGCTCGAGGATATCCAGCGTCGCCGCCTCTGCTGTTTCGTCTTCTTCAAGAGGATGATCCAGAGGGAACCGGTCCAGGGCGCCAGACCATACTAGGCGCCAGTCATCCTCGGTGATTTCGACCTGAGAGCCTTTGAGAACGAATTGGCAGCACCGAGAGCCGTCCGGCTTATGCACGAGCGTGAAATCCTTGGGGTTGGATTTGGCGTAGCTAACAACGTCGAGCCAGCTGATGGGGTTTGAAAAAGGCTGAAGTGGCGTTGTTTTGATTGGCCCATCGAAAAATTTCTCAATGCCCCTGAGAAGACGTGGCCCAGTCAGCTTGGCTCCAAGACTTGATGCGAGGCTCTCGTGTCTATCCAGAACGGCTGTCATATTCTGTCAGTTGGACTCATCTCGCGCATCGGATCGGGGTCTTGGCAGACTCACCTTCGTAGTCACCAATGAGACTAATGATGTCGGCAAAAGTATCGCCGTCGCCCTGAATAAGACTCAGATGAGAGGCATTTGACCTTGGGAGATAATGGATGTAACTGGGAATGCCTTGAATGTCGGGTTAGCAAATCCTCCAAGTCGACAAGCTGTGCCAGCGCACCAAGACAAGAGAGTCGGATACAAAAGCAACAAGCATGTGCGTCCCTGGAGGAGTCGAGCTAGACGCTGCGTCCGGCGAGGGGGCCAAGAAATGATGGCCGATAGAGGCACCTCTTGCATGCGGCACGAGGCGAGGGCATGCATTGGAGGACACAGGAGAGGCACACGCAATGGCGATCAAGTCAGACCAGACAATCTCGTGCCTCATGCTACGGATGGTACGTCTCAAGACTCGAGGCGACATAACATGGCATGGCGTTGGATAGCTATTCTCACACTGGACATACCTTGCTGTATGGATGCGGGCGCATGCTGGGCACGTCCTGGTTGGCCACCGGCATCATCCACGTCACGCTTTCGTTTGGGGGGTTCCGAGTCGGAAGTGTGCCCCATCTTGGCTGCGTCGATGTGAATGTGTAAATGCGCGTATAAGTTGGTATAGCGAAGAAACCAAGAGGTAATGGTAGACAGGAATTCGGTCACAGAGCGTCTCGGTTGAGGACGCTTGCGCTGGCCCAGCTAACGCTCAAAGCAAAAGCGCCGAGGTTGAACCCTCGATTGACTTTTGCGGGTGCGAGCGAAGTGTTGAGCGGGTGCGCGAGGCTGGCTTGAGGGGCGCAGGGGAGGTGAGAACAAGAGTTGGAAGAGATATCAAGGGCGCGGATAAGAGCTTTGACGGGAATGGGGACAACAGAGAGAAGAGAGAGTCAGGTGAGTGGCGACGATCCGAAGAATGTGGCCGAGGGTAAAGGCGGTGATGGCGATGAAGATGAGGAGAGGGAGGGAGAGGGAGGGAGAGGAGAAAGGGCAGCAGCAACGGTTATTGGAGATTCATGGCGAGAGAGAGTATCTGGGAGACTGTAGATGGACCGAGTTGAGAGAGGACCGAGTTGAAGGGAGATGCTGTCGATTTGTAGTATAAGGAGGATGGCCAGATGCAGGCAAATGGCCGCCAAGAGGAGAACAAAATGTCAACACCCCGTCGCGACTGGTCAGCCTGTCTCGCAATGAAAATCCCTCGCATAAGCTGTCGCGCGCAGCTAGACACGGCCACAGCTTGTAAGAATTGCACGCAAGGCTAAGAGTGCGTCAAAAAAGAGGAGAGGAAGAAAGAAGGAGTGGGAAAAGAGCAAATGTCGCTTTGGCTGGGGAGATGAGGGCAGATGAGGAAAACGAGTCCCAGCAAAGAAGAAAGTGCCGGGGCGATGTGGGGGGAGGAGGAGCAAGGAGGAGGAAAGAGCTCATGCCTGGGCAAGCATGGAAGGCGAGGCAAGGCAAGCAAGCAAGCAAGTACAGGTGGAAAGCGTGCAGTGCCAGTGTGCGCAGTGTGGTTACCAGGGTCGAACAAGAGCAATTGGAATGGCAGGTGCGCCAAAATCTCCGACTGATGACGGCAGGGCAGGTACGGTGTACCTGGGCTCTTGTACCTGGGTGTTCCCCGGACCGGACGGGAAGGGAGCTGTCAAAAGAAGCTTTTTGAGAGCTGCAATGCTGGATGGCCAGGAACGCGGGCCAAGCAAGCAAGCATGGCAAGAGCTCCCAAGCCCAGACGACAAGCACACGGGCATGGATTGAGCAAAACGTCGCCGCGGAAAAGGGCACACTACCTGGATTGAAAGTGCGAGAATCCCAGGCACTTTGATTTGGTGGGCGTACTGTACCCGCACCGCACCGCACCGCATCACATCAGCGGGCAGCGGATAGCGGATAGCGGGCTGGTGTTAAGGTGCTAGTTAGTTTCCTCTTTGGGACAGTTCAATCATGAACTCGAGAGGCCTCCATCACTCACAAATGTCCACTTCCCTTTATAAACTGGAGAGACAAAAAACAACTCATCAAACATCGACATGCTCCGTACAGTTAGCACGCACTCCGACCGACTCCCTACCACATGCGCGGATTTCCCACATGCGTGCGTCTCGATGCTTGCCCGCCAAATAGAATTTAGAGCCTGGACGCATGTAGTCGAGACCCTTGCCGCGGGACCTTGTGCGACGCGAGACGAGGCTGTGCTGCATCCTCGTCTTGGCCTGCCGGATGGATGGATGACGGCGGTAACAATGCAAGGTGCATGGCCCTAATGCCATGTTGTATGAGGCAATATGTATCGCCGCTGCCAGGTGCGCCAAACAACATGGGATGCAAGCTCGTTAATCTGGTCTAATGCTTGCATCCCTAGTACCGAGGCACGCGAGCGAAATTGGCTTGAGAGGAGAGGCGGTGATGGATGCTTCTCTGATCAGTCAATATGACGTTGAGCTTTGCGGCTGTGCTTGTCGGAAACCCTGAGCGATCGACCGAGGTGTATTAGACCTGGAGCTATGTTTCAATGCGTAGTTTTCTCTCAAAACCGACGGTAGCCTTTCCATGTGTCTCGCTACATGGCGATTCAGCTGCGGCAAGTACAAACAACTTCCTTTTGCCATTAAGAGATTGAGGCTTGTTAAGCTGTCCGTCTATTGGCCAAAGCGTATCATGGTTGTAATGGCGGCAGAGACAGACTCTCATGCCAAGATTGATGAGACCGGCAGACGTCTTCACCCACGGTCTTATTCCCGGCTGCAGCACCGGCTCCATGTCGACTTGAGACCGCACCTGACTGGGTGCGGAGTGAAATAAAACACGAGACTGGGCATCCTCTGTAATTGTTTACCTGAAAAAGAAGAAGGCGAAGATGTAATACATTTGTAGGCCTTGGATTCCCTCCTTAGTATAGAAATGTAGTCAAATTGATGCAGTAAGAGGAACGCGAATGTTAAAGCTATGCTAGCTCAGGTCTTCACACCGTAAACTGGCACCAAGTTGACACACCAACACCCCACATGCCAGACTATATTTGCACCCTTACATAGCTTGATCTGCACTAGCGCCTCCCACCCCACCAAAGCCTCACAAGTTCCAACCTTGCCCAAACCCCAAGCTCTCTGTCAAACTCCCGCCATCTCCAATCTCGAAATTAAACCCACCCCCGACAAGCAACCCACCACACATGCGCCATGTCCGATAGACCCTCACACCGAGGCGGCCGCGGCGGCCAGGGATCGCACTTCCGTGGTGGACGCGGAGGCGGTCGCGGGGGAGGCGGCGCTGGAGGAGGCGCAGGACAGGAGCGCGAGAGGCCCAAGAAGGAGAATATCCTGGACCTGGGCAAATATATGGATAAGCAGATCACTGTCAAGTTCAACGGTGGCCGTGAAGGTATGATGAACAGCCTGTGCCTATGCTTCGTGTGACGACTTCATCGCGCTGACCTGGATGCTATAGTCAAGGGCACGTTGAAGGGCTATGATGCTCTCATGAATCTTGTTCTCGATGATGTGAATGAAGTTGTTCGAGGTATGTCTCACTGCAATTTCTAATTATAAAAACACAGCCTTGCTCCTCGCGATTCCCAGCTAACACGAACATAACAGATGATGAAGGAAACGAGTCCACCCGCTCCCTCGGCCTCGTCGTCGTTCGAGGCACACTCCTTGTCCTCGTCAGCCCCGTTGATGGTAGCGAAGAAATCGCGAACCCTTTCGTACAGGCCGAGGATGATTGAAAAGGAAGCAAACACACAATAACTACCCGAAAGAGACGCAGTGAGGATGGTGCAGGACGGGTCAGAAATCCTCCCAACTGGGTCGCCTATGGCGTCTACGGTCACATCAACGACTGAACGACGCAACGATCAGATACTCCAAGACGTGCATCTACCTAGACGACGCTTTGGATCATTCATGTATGAACAGTGAAAGAATGGATGGATTTCCATCCCTGCGCCTTCAAGAAATCATGGCATGTGGTCGGTCACCATCAACCACATGACATCACACAGAATCTTGTCTTGAATCAAGGCAGTATATCATATTCATCAAAACAAATACTTGCATCTCGCTATGTCTCATCTCGCTCAGCCATCATTCATACATAACCTCAGACACCAACGAATTTCCACGGGTCCAAACATCACCATCATGCTGGCTTGACTCCTGATCTTGTATAGTTCCATCAATCCTCCAATGGTGCCAGCAAACCGCATGTGGCCTGTCCCGAGGCACCGCCGTGCCGTCATCAGCCGTATAAAAGACCATGTTGATCCAAATCCTTGCCCTTCCCTCTAGCCAAATCATCGACCGTGATGTTGCCCGTAAATGTAAATTGTCTCCGATCAGCCCCAGTTTGAGTTAGGGACAGCTCTTGCTTTCTGCTCATCCATAGGACTTTGCCTTTGTCTCTGTTCATGGGGGCTTTGCCTCTGCCTCTGCCTCCTCCTTTTCCCTTTGTAATTGGTGGCTTGCCTTTGATCCCACCCATGGGATTTTACCATTGTCTTTGGTTCATAGGAAAGTTGCTCCTGCCTTCGAGACCGAAGCCCGCATCCTAGAGGCCTCGGCCTGTCTTGGAGCCCTTGACTAGCTCACCAAAAGCATTCGATAGCATCTTTTTCAGCTCCTTGTAACTGACGAGAAAGCTGGTTTGGTCGTCACGGCTCGTCAAGCAGATTCTCTCTTCCGTCCCGATGTCGAGCTTGTTCATACAGCGGAGCATGTGTCCCATGTCAAGAACGGGATTGCCGTTACTATCCACCTGATGGAAAGCGTAGTCCCGGAAGAGTTTGAGCATATATCGTTCACCGTTCTCGGACCAAGATCGGTCGTTGTCGAATTCATATCGTTCGTTAATGGTGGCCAACTTCATCATCAGTCTAGCCGCTCGGCCATTTTCCACCTCTCGCATCAAATCCGCGTTGACCTTGTCCAATGCCCGCAGGTTATGGTCAAACGTCGATGTAATTTGCTTGGCAATTCCGTGCACGAATTCGTCAATCTTCTTCTGTGCGGGAGGTTGCGGAGTAAGCAGCCATGCAATGGTATCTCTCAACTCAACCGAGTATGTCCTGCTCATTTGATCAACAGCTCCCTTAATGTTGGTCAGATGCATCGGAAGTGTGTTGGTTGTAAGGCACAGCAAGAGGCGGCCAAACTGAATCAGATCCTCCTGTTGCAGGTCCTGTACCGGTCGGCGCGCATCATACTGCACGACATCGAGAATAGAGCATGCGCTCAGCCGGATCCGATTCTTGTGGGTCAATATGATCTTGCTAGGATCGATACATCGAGCCGCCAGGTTGCTTCCGTGGATGGCCTTGAGTGCATTGGCGATTTGCGCGATGTAACCCCAGAGGACGTTTTCAGCGATGGGGGTTTTTGCATGGAAGCGGGTAGTGCTTGGGGACAGATGAGCTTCGACGAGCGTCTTGGAGAGGGGGAAGTAATCTTGGACGAAGATGAGAGAGCTGTCTCCAAAGGCGCGAGTCGTGAATGCGTCTAGGGTTGTCACCACGTTTCCATTGTTAATTAGCCGCCACTCTTTGACCGTTCTGATGGCGTGCTCGTTAGTCAGCCTGTAACCCTCGAGTCGTCTCAAACAGTAGAGGTTGCCTGTCTTGGTCGCCGTAGCCTTGTAAACCCAACTAGGATAACCAAAGATGTTGGCGTTTTTCCGATGTGTCGTATCCAAGGGAACCAGGGAGTGATAGTTGTCTAGCTGGGGTAACTGAGAGTTGGGAAGCACCTGGCCTGCTGCCTCTAGTTTCCTCGCAATCTCCTCGCGCTCCTTTTCGGGAAGAAAGAAGTCGTGAGGCACGCGCTGATATGGCTGAAGATCATCCCGGTGGGGCCCCACGGGGAAGTAAAGGTGATGTTGAAGCGGCTCAAGAGGAGTAGTAAAAGCGTTCTGAGTGGGGAAATAGCTGGGCCCATGACCCCCGAGCGCACCATGATCCTCAGCATAAGGGTTGTACTGAGGAGTCGAGAGGCCCTGGTTCACGGTGGGCATTGTAAAGGGGTCGTAGGACAGCCCACTATCTTGAGCCGAGCCATTTGTGGCAGTCTACTTTCATCAGCTAGAGGGACAACCAACGGGACGAATTCGGCCTACCGCTGGGTTGATGTCAAATGTAGGGGTGAATTCGCGGATAGCCGCAGGGTTGAATACGCTGGCATCGTTGTCCTGGGCCCCGACAGGGGTGGCTGCTTCACAACATTGCTGTTAGCCGGGCATCACAAGGACCACTGCTACCAAGAGGACGAGGGGGCTCGTACTGCCTAAACCACGTGGAGTGAAAGCTGGAGCGTTGGCAGCTTGCGAAGAGAAGGTGGGTTTCTTGCCGCCAAGGCCTGAAGGTGTGAAGGACGGCGAATCGACATTCAAAGTCTTTTTGGAACTGGACGGATGCTGGTTAGCCATGATGCAAGATTAAGTTAAAGTGTGAGAGCCGCAGAACAGATTCTGTCATTGGATAAAGATGCGATCCAAAGTTTGCGAAACAACGTTGGGTCCGACAAGGCTGAGACGGAAGAAACCAAGTTGGAGTGGCAGTGACGTCGCAGGGCAATGTGATAAACCTGGCAAGTACAAGTGCTTGTTGCAAGACTTGACTACGGACAGGTCGGAAGGCAGCGTCTTTGCTGGCAATGGAGAAGCAAGCATCGGCCGATGGACGGACACGTCAGGCGACATAGAGTCGCTCCAACCTATTGTGCTTCCGAGAACGGCGCTCTCTGACGAGGACCAAAAGACAATGGATTGATGCGCCGCGAACACCTCGTCCAGACTGCAGGATCAAGAGGCACAGGGCATAACGGGTATAGACGTCAATCGCCCGGTTGTGTAACGCGGAGCGGCGAGCGAGGTTGGGCTTCAACTCTAGCGGGACGGCTTTCGCACAGTGGTTTCTCGGAGCAAGAATGGACGACTAAGACGGGCATCAAAACCTACATTTCTGAGTTGGAATTGTTTTTGTTTTGATCGTGGCTAAAGGCGCAGCCTTGGTCTTCGTAGCGGCAGTGGCCATAGATGAGCACATTTCGACAGAGGGTATCTTTATTCTCTGGTACAACCAGGTCAGCTCGCCGACGGGGCGGGGTGTGTCGATATCGCATGGGCAAACGAACCGCGTCCCTTGGGTCTCGGGGACCCGACTTGGCGTCGTAGATCGGCCGGCTGGTATCGCGATGTCGCCATGGTCAGTATAGAGTGGTCAGGATGGTGCAGCCCCCTTGGCCGAGTTTACGACGTCTGCCACAGATCCAGTGTTAGCGGGCGAGAAACAAAGAGGAGGCGGAACCGCCGTGGCCCGCGACATGGCTGTAAAAGCCAAAACCACTATACGACGCGCAAGTTGCCAACGGAGCCAAGGAGGATGGGGCACGTACTTGACTCTGGCAAGCATTTCCCATGGTTCAATTGATCGAGGCGACTGGCCGCCCATGGAGGAACAAGACGAGCGGCGGGGTCGGGAGGGCTGGCCGGAGCAGCCTGCAGCAAACGGGAGAAGCCAAAGACGGTGTCCAAGCGAACGGGACGCGGGCCGTCGCCTCTTGAAGCGGGAGCAAGCACTGACGAGTTCGGGGGGAGGTTATGTAGGAGTTGGAGAGAGTGTGGATGTGGGCGGTGGGGGGGAGTTTTGGTGGAGGACCTCGTCGCGCGCGGAGGCTGTTTAGTTGGGTTGGGTGAGAAGATGGGAGTTGCCAGCCCAGCGCCGCGCTAAGAGGTACCTGTGCACTGTAGAATGGGCTGCACGGTACCTCTGCTTCCCCCCCGCGCCATGACGCCAATCCTGCTTGTTTCCAAGAATGCAATATTCCGAGGGACAGCACGCCAAAACGGGCCTAATCTGACTACTGATAAGCAGCCGATAGCTCCGCTGAACGGTGCCTCTTGACGCGCTTCTATGCCATCATTCGTCACTGGTTGACTTAGCTCCTCGGCGGCACCATTCACGGGATCTCGAATCACGAGGAGACGCAGGATACATACAGTGACCGACTCGACTGAGTAACAAACCTCGCAACGCAGTTTTGGGTTTGAGCAGTTGCCAGCGTAGTTTCGCTCCCGTACGAACCTTGGGTCGAGAAACGGTCTCCCGCTTATACTGCATGCACCAACGCTCGTTGTTATAGAAAGGTGCAAGGTGTCACCGCAACAACTGTCAAAGTCAAACTTGGAACCTTTTCCCCGCCGCCTATTTAACCCAGCACTCGCCCTCATCCAGGCTCCGGGGTAGCTTCATATTGCCATTCATCTTTAGAGAGGTGGAGAGCGGGGGATTTGGTCCGGCAGCATGGCTGAAGGCGACGTCGACTTGGGACAGCTGTCCACAAGCCAGCAAGAAGCCCTCAACCAGTACACCCAAGTCACAAACCAAGACGTCAGCGACGCTATTCCTCTTCTCCGACGGTCGGAATGGAACGTTCAGGTATGGAATTGCCCTTGTCTGATTCAAGTTCAGTGCGATCTGACCTCAAACCCTCTAGATCGCTATTGCCAAGTTCTTTGACGGCGAAGCCCCCGACCCCATAGCCGAGGCGCAACGAGAAATACCTCGAGCGACGGCACGGCACGAAAACCTCCAGGAGAGTTTGTTGACGTCTTCTACACGATCCCACCGAACATCGCCGAGACAGCGCACCGATCCCGCCCCGAGAATCGTCCCGCAAAACCCCATAACCGGGCGCTCACCCTGGCTTCTCGGTCTTCTTCTCGCACCGTTTGGCTGGGGTTGGAGAGCGGCCTCAACGCTGTTTCGAACTCTAATCTATGCGCTGTCCTTCTTGCCCGCCTCGATCCGGCCCCGGGCTGTTACTAGTAGAATATCTACAGGCTTCAGGGGTACTAATGGACGCCGGCCGCTTATGCCGCGGGACACTGCCGCGAGATTTAAACGAGAATTCGACGAAGAATACGGGGAGAATGACCTGCCATTCTTTGAAGGTGGCATAGCGCAAGCGCATGACCTAGCCAAGAAGGAGCTAAAGTTTATGCTGGTGGTACTGATGTCCCCGGAGCACGACGATACCGAGTCCTTTGTCAAGGAAACCCTCCTCTCCCAGGAAGTTGTCGACTTCATCAAGGACCCTGCGAACAACATTATTCTATGGGCAGGAAATGTGCTGGACTCGGAAGCGTATCAAGTCGCGCAAGAGTACATATGCACCAAGTTTCCCTTCTCAGCACTGGTCTGCCTCACTCCCAAGGAGGGCAGTACTCGTATGGGAATTGTGAAGCGACTCGTTGGACCCATGCCTCCTGCCACCTATCTCACTGAGATCCGAACAGCTATTGAAAAGTACGGGTCCGACTTGGACGGAGTTCGAGCAGAGCGAACAGCCCAAGAGGTAACTCGAAATTTACGAACGGAACAGGATTCAGCATACGAGCGATCTCTGGCTATTGACCGAGAACGCGCGCGTCAGAAGAAAGAGGCGGCGGCTGCGGCGGCGGCTGCTGAGAAGCGCGCCTTGGAAGAAGCAGAGGCCGCGGCAAGATTGGAGGAGAAGCGCCAGCAATGGCGCGCATGGAGAGCCACAACCATTGTGGAAGAGCCCCCTACCAGCGATAAGAACGTGGTGCGGGTTGCGCTCAAGATGCCTGAAGAGTCCGGCATCGGGCGAATCGTCCGGCGGTTCCCCCAGGACGCATCTCTGGAAGACTTGTATGCCTTTGTAGAGTGCTACGAGATCCTTCAGGAGGATAGCGCAGCGGGAGGCGACAAGCCGGAGGAGTACGAGCACGAGTACAAGTTCCGAATCGCGTCGATTCTCCCGAGGATGGTGTACGAGCCAAGCACGAGCGTGACGATGAGGGAGAAGATTGGGAGGTCGGGCAACCTGATTGTGGAGGACATATCACCGGACTCGGAGGACGAGTCGGGGGACGACGACGATGATGACGAAGACGAAGAGGCGGAGGGTGGTTAGTAGAGGGCTGCCAAGAGTTGGTGATTGGGAGGCTGCTCATGATATATGGAGACTTTGCAAAGCGGTCCATAGCGGTCAAGACTACTCCAACATCTCGCTAGAGATTATTTTGTTATGAATGGCGGTCATGAGGATACAGCGCCGGCGTGACGTGACGTGACGGAGGCCCTACTGACACTAGAAGTCAAGCATAGATAGATGTACGAAGTACGACTTACACGACCCGGGATAAATCATCATGGGAAATCTGCCGACAAGGCACGGGGTAACAATGGTTGCCATGTAACGAGAAATAGGGCATGAACGACGAGGCCTGCCTATCTATCCAGTGCCATGGGCGGGAGCAGAAGGGGTATATCTCGTAGTGTCTTGAAGTTGAAGCCATTCGTTCAAGATGCTGCAGGTGATGCACGAGAAATGAGCAAAGTGCATGCATGATGCGGATCGCCGCGGTGCATAGATTGACTGTAGACGTTCATTACACTAGCAAAATCTCGACCAAAAAAGACACGCGTTCTATTGCTCTGCCATCACCAATCTTGATAACAGCATGACAAGCCTCATGGCACTCCGGGCCAGAGAGGCAAGCAGCGTCATGTGCCTCCGGCGGCGGGCATTAGAGAGGGGTTGATTGCGTAGGGCGATGAGGCTGTGCAACGGCGGCCGCTAAGAGAGGGAGAGAGGGGAGGACCCTTATGTTCTGGTTCATAATCCATCTGCTCTCAAGCTCCAATCCAGTCAATTTACCTTAACTCTAAACAAACATTTGCTGCCAGCGACACCGGAGGCCAAAGGGGTCCTGCTTCTTATATTGCGCAGGACTATCTGTTGGTTTTGACATATCCAACACCCCTGCCCTCCCTGCATACAGTACATGCCACCGTCACTCATCTCGACTCGACTCCTCCGCAGCTTCGCTCCAGCTCAGAGTCCCCTCTAGCGTTCGGAACTACAGGTGACGCACGGGGCTTATTTCCACCTATCCGCCCATCACGGACCTTTAAAAGACTCCGAACCTTGGCCATCAACAGCGCCGGCAGCCTACCGAGTGTGGGGGATCGAGTGTTGCCTCAGCAGGAAGTGAGAGAGTGACAGAAACAACAAGCTTCTTTTTGTTTTGTTTCCCTCTTCCTCTCTGCCGTCTCACACACTGAACTTTACTTCATCCCTGTCACGCAACGCTTCGTCCCTGGGAATCGCTCATCTCCAGGGATCAGGACCCTTGCTCTGCTCTGCTAAATCCCAGACAACGGCGCTCCAATCAGTCGACGCTCGCTCCAGCATCAGAACCCCCATCATCAGCCCGCGCTCGCGCTTGCGGCTCCCGACCAACATCACCGCTTCTGAAACTCATCGCATCCTCGGCGATTTCTTTTTTCGGCCCTGCAAATTTCCCTACTTCACGATCTTCTCTCTACCACCGCGCCAAAACTTGGCCCGCAACCTATCTACTTGTCCAGCTTCGAGCTTGTAAACCTGCCACCTACTGCCTCCTATCCCCCCGCCGCGCCCCAAACCGCTTCTAACCCCAAAGCGCCCGCTGTGGCGCGAGATCGACCGCCGCCATGAAGTCCTTGAAGGGCCTCGGCGTGAACAAGATGCTGGGCAGCATCAGAAGGAAGGCTAGCAACGTGTCAAACAGTACGTGTCTCTCTGCGCGCGCAAAGCCGCCAACCCCCAAGCCCCGAGACCAAAACATCTCCAAAACACCAGCGCTGACGATACTACCTTGGTAGGAACCCCAGACGGCCCCTCCGGATCAACACAAGACGCATCAACACCCGCCGGATCCCCCGAGGCCACGGCTCACAACAGCGTGGTATGTCACTCACTTCTCGCGCAACTCTGCGAACCCGCCGTTTCGTCCTCTGGCCATCGCTGACCAGACCCTAGAAAGCATTCTGCGAATCCGGGGGCAAATCCAAGGTAAACATCTGCAATTACAGTCGCTATTAGCGTCCGCCAACTTGCGGTTCACTGACATGCTGCGCCCTGCGAAACAGAACGATGAAGTCCTCTTCCTCCCCCCGATCGTCGACGCTGCCGAGTCCTCTCCAGCCGCCGCCGCCGAATGCGCGCGCCTTATCCGCAAGTACTTGTCCAAGGAGTACTTGTCACGACCCCCATGGCAGTACAACGCCATCATGCTCATGCGCATCTTGACCGATAATCCCGGCTCTACCTTTACGCGAAACGTCGACCAGAAGTTCGTAGATACTGCGCGACAGCTTCTCAAAGGCGTGCGGGACCCCAGCGTTCGCCAGATTCTCATGGAGACGCTCGATGACTTTGAACGCACCAAGGCGGATGACGAGAATCTGGCATTAATAGTGTCGATGTGGAAGAAGGAGAAGGAGAAGGCCTATAAGGATTTCGGGGTATGCTTGCAGATTCAACCCAGCTTCGTGATATATCAAGACTAACCAGGCTGGACAGCCACCAAACCAGATGATGATGTCGCCGCCGCCGCCAGGCGCTTACAACACTCCTCCTGTGAATCCACACTCGCAAAACTACTTCGCGAGGCACCACACAAACAGACGACTCCCTGACCCTGTGGAGCTGGCCAGTCGCCTCGAAGAGGCCCGAACATCAGCTAAGCTCCTTGAGCAGGTTGTCATGAACACGCCTCCTGGCGAAATCCTTGACAATGACCTCATCAAGGAGTTTGCTGACCGATGCTCGAGCGCATCCCGGAGTATCCAAGGCTATATGGTGTCCGAGGACCCAACTCCTGATAACGACACAATGGAGAACCTCATTGACACTAATGAGCAGCTGCAGACAGCCCTGAACCAACACAAGCGCGCTGTTCTCAATTCTAGGAAGCAGCTGGGTCTGGGAGAGCGCACCGATTCCCACTCGCCCAGCGTCTCGCCTCAGCCCCAACTTCAACCCAACGGCTCCAACAATCACTTCAACGATCAGGCCTCGTCGTCAGGCTCTGGTAACTATCCAGGACCCAGCCGCAATACCACCGTGAGTGGCAAGGGCAAAGAGGCAGAGTCTTACCTCCCTCCTCCTGGTCCGCCCCCGAATTCCGGACAAGCCCAAGCAAGCTCCAGCAGGGCTCTGCCTGACGAGCCTGTAGAGGACCCCTTTGCAGACCCGAAACCGGCCGGCACATCGAGCCACGTGGGGCCCAGCGCGACAGATGATTACCTTGGGCATGAGCGGCTTGCCTTTGAGCCTTTCCATCCCGGCTTCAAGCCAACTGAGAGCTACCTGGGTCGCCAAGACAGCGCTGTGGGCAAGGTGCAGATGCACGGCGCCGGAACTTCAACTCCGTCAAACCAGCCGCCTCAACGGCAACGGCTAGATGAGGTCTCGGACGACGATGACATCTACGATGCGCCCAACGATGCGGCGGGCAAGAGCAAAGACCCCATGTACCGGTACTAGGGGCAATGTTGGCGCATCCAGAATTAGTGCCATGATTAGCACTTCAGAAGACAGGTAACAGAGCCCGCATTCCCGGGCATTGTTTCGTTTGTGAGGAGCCATCAGCAATTTGGGTGACTCAACTCGATATGGTCAGAAAACGAGCTTGTTGGAAAAGATGGATCGTGTTTTGGATCGACTTGTTGTGTTCTCGTACATGCATGAAATGGGCGGCTGGCGCGGCGAAAGGGCAGATTCCCATAGCGTTCTCTTCGAGTTGTATTGTATTGTACCCTTAACCATGTTCAAGGCGTGGGCACCAGCCCCTCATCCTGTTTTCTTGACCCATAACATTCTCCATCGGATAAACCAGTTTTCTCCCCGGAAAAGTAGCAAGAACTACGGCTCAGGGTGCGCAGCTTTCTTGGACGACTTGACGCTCACACATTCAGGGGTGGTGGTGGAAGGCCCATTCTTCAGCTGATGCGCCCTGGCTGGTATCAGCAGAGTCGCAACGGTCGAGGTTACAGCGCCAACGCGACCAAAGAGTGGTGATACATTCTACTCGACAGTTGCTGGGATCAGAAAGGTGTGGTTACCCTCAGGATCTTGTGTAGGTGCGGTGTGGCCCATGATCCAGCAGGCCGGGGGTTCGAATGCAGTTGACGGTAAGTGTCGGGACGTTGAGCAAGGGACAGGAAGTCTTGCATACTCTTTAGGGTTCACCGCAGATGTGAGTCTCGGACTCGACGGCGTGGTCAGGGTCTCATTTATGAGGATGCCTTCTTTGCTCGACAGTAGCACAAGCCGGGCCGAGACCTGCTTGACAATGAAAGACATCAGGTACTCTTAAGACAGCCCTGAGGCACGCGAAAAAGTCATCCCGCAAGGCGAAACAAATCAAGACGACACGACACGAAACAAAACGAAACAGAGATGCCGGGTTGGAGCGGGCACGGTGAAGGTGAAGGGCTCGGGAAGCGACAGAAGGGCGGCACATTAAGACGTGGTTCCAGAGTGTCGGAATTGATCGTCGCCGGGAGTGGCAGCCGAGGTGGATGTGCTAAGTGGCATACTCAGCGGAATAGGCTATGCCATGGAATCTGGTTTTCGTATTGGTGAGCCCTACAGGACGATTACCGTAAGAAGGCGCTTGCGTCTAATCAATGCAACCATCAGCAGCATCTGCCGAGCCAGTCGCATTTGGCGAGAGGCTACCCACAATCCCCAACCTACACTCGCAGGTTGACCGTTGACGGGCTACGGCGATATGCTCCGCGCCGATGACATAGAGACGCCCATATACGTTCCTGCGCTGTTAATATCGGCGTTGGCAAGCTCGTGGTCGGCAGGAGGTGTTGTGCAGCATTGACGAGTGGCACGGCAGCAGCGTGCTCAGCTTCGAGTAGATGGAGAAGCAGACACTTGGTGCTGCGACCACGCGCAGGACGATGGAGCTTGACTTGGCTTCCGCTTCACAAATCTGCTTGTGATGCCTCCAGCCCCGCCATTGAGGGGATACGAGATGTAGGAACAACGGTGACGGCTGCTGGTTGCAGGGCGGTGGTGAAGACTTGGAACCTTCTCTGGTGGGTGCGCAGCGGATAGAGGATTCCGACCCGCAAGGCGGAGAAGGAGATATGTCGGCGAAAAATTAGAGGTGAAGACGTGTGATGCGACTGGCGGCCATGAACAAGGCGATGCTCTGGCGTGAGCAACGGCGCGTAGACGATGGTTGCAGGAGGTTAAGGGTGCAAAGTAAAAGGTGGTGTCTGGCGGGAGAGACGAGGTTTGGCGTGTTGCAAACAAGTCCCGAATAGGAAAGCACAAGTGCTGCCCATGCTTCCTTCCAGAACAAGGGCGGCCAGATCTCAACGGCCTGAATAGACAGGCATCCCGTGACCATGACCTTGGCTTGTCAACCAGGCCGGATATTGAACCTGAATGCTTTGGGCAACCTGCATCCCAGTGCGCGACGAAACCTCAGATCATGGAGTCCAAGCTGCGACAGGATCCGCTGTCAGCACTTATAATGAATGGCCTGAAGCATTGTACGGAGATGGCAAAGACACCGAACCGAACCATGTCCATGGCTGCAACGACGGCCATTGCCAACAAGGGGAAAGCTCTCGGGCTCTTTGGTTACAACGTCAATTCCGGGCTCCGCGGACGACGGCATGTGTAAAAGCCACGCCGCTCCATCCAGAGTTTGAATATCAACGGTCTGGCCTGGTCTGCCTCTCTCTTAGAGTCTTTCTTGATTCCGCCAGACCAGCCAGACCTTTATCAGAGGGCCCGCAAGTGACAGACAGAGACAAGGGCCGTGGAAGAATGCGATTTGGCTACCCACCGCCGCCGCCTTGCGCCGCACCCCGGCCACGCGAGCGTCTGACACGGGCGATTGGCTCCGGAGAAAGACGCCATGAGGGGCGACGGTTCCCATCAGAGTTGGACCCAGTTTCCCTTTTTGGGACATTCTTGCGAACATATCAGACCTCCGGCCATGAGATTCAAGACCCAAGTACGGATAGTGTGTGTACGAGGCCAATGGTCGGATCGGGCACGCGCCCGCGCACCACGTCGATGCGCTAGAACCTCGTACAAGTCCACAAGCGATTTGTCGGTGGACCAGATTGACTTGGGTATTCCCACCTGTTGAATTCGCGCTGCAGCATTCTGCCCAGCTTGCGTCTGCCGCCTCGAGATATCACGCTCGTCTTATTTCTTTTCCCGCCCCCCGCTCACCAGGCTGTCATGGGATAGACATGATGGCTTTCCTGGGCGTTCAAGACAGTCGGGGGCTTAGGATTACATTGCCTGCTCTAGGATCCTATCCTGAGCAAGATGTCTCTTCTCTCAACACCCTTCTCCTGTCTCGCGTTCTCCAGCTCTCAGACTCTCTTCCCATACAGAATGACGCCTCGCGCACACTATCACACGACTCTCCTCCTCCCTGTGCTTGATGTCGTTTTACACACCATGTCTCTGCCCTTGCCTCTCTATTCGTCCGTCCCCAATAACCTTTCTCCGTCCCAAGTCCTAGCAACAGAGTCTCTTCCGTCATCTCCCCACCCAGGACCCTTGTTTCTTCATCTGCACCCTGTGGCTCTGCTTTAGCCTCTCTCCACAGACAACTCACCCTTGCCTGCCTACCCGATCTTGGTCTCCTCGGCGGCGGCTCAGTCATCTCCACATGGCTTGACTCTCTGATGGCTGCGTTGGGTTGGGTTGCCCTGCCCCGATGCTGTATGAGCCAGAGCTCCTTCATCTATTTGACTTTGCCCATGTCCGTGACATGGCAACTTCTCTCGTTTCACTCTTCCTCGCCCGAGCCCTAGCCTCTACTACTACTCAATGGGCACGCCTGCATACTACTATCCTTGCTCTTGGGTCGTGGACATGTACATAACCCTGCCATCTAGCACTCCACTCATCCCGACTTTGTCTGCTCATCCTGGCAATCAACCCTGCCATGGTTCCGTTGCCTCGGAACTGCATTGATAGCCCATCCCTCCATCTCTCCAAGGGCCACGCCGCCTCCCATCCCACGTTGAGCTTGGTCGTCTCCCGTCCTTCGTTACTTTCTCCCCAATCAGCTTAGTGCCATCGATCAGGAAGAGAGTTTACCACACTGCCTCTCCCTACCCGCTCTCCCTACTCGTGGGTACCCTACCCACTCGACTTATACATACACAAAACTCCCACGTTTTCCTCTTTGTTTACAACTCTTCCGTTGCTTCCTTGTCATCTGCTATATTCCCCGACCCAGACCGAGTCCTTCTGGTCTCGATCATGACCTCGTCAACTGAGCTCCTGCTCACGACGCCCTCCATCACTCTCTCCTGCTCTATTCCTACCATCAACCATTGCTTCTCGCCGTATTCTTTGAATACTCCTCATCGTATGGCCGCTCCCTCTAAAAGGCCTTCATCCCTATATTTCCCCTTTAACCGCCTCAGCTCAGAACTGCTGGCTCTCATCTTCGAACAGGTGCGTCTCCGCTCGTGTTAGGACCCTGCATTTTTGTTCGGCGCACGTGGCTAATCGCTCCCCTTTAGCTTCGGGATCTAGATTTGCGGTCAATATTGTCTGTGCGTCTAGTCTCAAAGAGGTTCAATGCCATAGCCACACCTATCACGTACCGATTCCTGACTTTGAACGAGCGGCTTGTTGCACCAGACGCTGAAGAGACCTACCCCAATGCCATTCACCACATCTCTCTCTTCACAAGCCATGTCACCATTCCGAGCAATCTAGACCCCAAAGGCATCGCTAGAATTCTATTCTGCATCAGGAGATTAAACTCCGCTCGGTACTAGCGCTTCATTCATTATTACCACATCCTCGCTAACACGTCGGTCGGCAGTTGGCGATATATTGATGGCGACGTTCACCCTGCGGGCTTATGGCTTCCCTCCGACCTACTCAACCTGTGTAACGAGAACCTCAATGCTACTAAACTCCATGTTGAGAATCTACCATTTCAAGACTTCGACAGCAACCTGCGAGACACCTACACAAAAGCCATCCCAACAAAACTCTTGACATCACTGAAGCTAGCAAATCCTACTCCAGCTTTGTCTACTCGGCTGAGATCATTAAAACATCTTCTTCTCGACTCTTCACAGCTCAAGACTCTTCACTATGAGGATCGGGGTCAAGGAACATGCTTCAACTTCTTACCCGGCGAGCGTATGCCAGCTTTCGAGAACCTACTACTACGGTCATACGACTGGCGACACACAGCCGAAGATGTTCGAAAACATTGGGACTTTTCCAAGATAGGATCACTCGAACTGGTTTCTGTACCCGTCTTCCATTTCCTCAGGTCTATGTGCTTCGAGGACTTTTCCAACCTCCACACCCTACATGTGGAGGACTTCAGTGCCCACCTCCCAGATCAAAGGGAGGATGCGACAACTAGGCTCCATGTCTTGGTGAGGAATTACATCCGAGCGCTCGAGGTTCTGGACATAACCTGTCATATTCGGCTTTTTCCTTTGGATGCTATCATGGTACATCGCCACTCACTGCAGGTGTTGCGGTTTAGGGACCACACAGGGTTCTCGGAGGAAGAGGAAAAGTGTCCGACCTTGTCGCCGAACAACCTGGCACTACTCTCCCGACAACTGAAGTTCGTCCATACGCTTGAGCTTGACATGGATGTCAGAATGTGTGACGCAGCCGCATTTCTCCGAGCAGTCTGTGCTTTCCCGGCAGCACACACTGTGACACTTCACGTTCAGACTATGATTCGACCTCTAGAGGACACAGTTCCCGATAGCGATTACGATTTCGACGCAGCGATGAAGACTTTCCAGGTCCTTATTCATGAAAAGGAACGAATTGGCGCTCCGACCACTTGGAGGCGCATCGCCATCAATGTCGGCGGATGGAGGCGAGTCATGGTTCGAAGATTAGGCGGCGCCTGGCGAAGGCAAAACGAGATGGGCATATACGCCGAGAGGTGCTTCGTCCTCGAACGGGACCCTTCAACCGGGAACATGGGAGTGCGAGAGGAGATGTGCGTGGAGAACACAAGCCGAGGAGGAAGCCCGAATCCTTGAGGGTTTCAGGTCCACTATACTTTTAATGCGTTTTATGCGCTCACTAATGGCACTAACATAGAGAAAGGTCAGGCAGCATATGGATTGAGATGAGTTTTGGATGCGTTCAGCGGGTCATTGCGAGTAGCAGGTCGCATCAAAGTTATGCGGTCTCAGCCTTGCCTCATCCACGCTGGGAACACGACGCGTGAGGGCCAGGTGGAGGTCGCTGGAATATGGGCGATATTCGTCAGTTGCCATTGGTCTTGGCCATATACTGCAGCGGTACGCGGCGCCAAGCGTGTTGGTATTCCTAGCTGGGTCCAGACAGAGAGCCGAGAAGAGGTTTACTTGATCAAAACGGTGCGCCTTCTCAGATAGACGGATAGAATGTGTTATGAGACCAACGAGATACGATTATGCTCTTGACAAGACCCTGCCTTGCGTTGTCAACTCTGTTTCCTGTTTCATATGTCATGATTAATCACAACTTGGTCATTGCAGGGTAGCTTGCAGTCCGTCTTTGTGATGCAAAAACTGTCTCGGTCGCTGAGTATTCCCTCATCTCGTAGAGCATGCGTCGCAGAGCTTTGTGTCGCTCCTGACAGCTGACTTGTTCTTGAAACATAGCGGCTACTTCTCTCGGCATGTGAGAATCAGCGGCCACGTATTCAAGTCAAAGGCTCTGGTGCTCTACCTGACGGCCTCAATGCCGCAAGGCATGACACTGCAGTGGTTCCCGAGCCATATTTGGCGTCGTTTCCAGTCCTATATCCTGTTCCTGTCCGTTTAAAAAGAATTCTTCGTTTCCATGAATTGTTTCGTCCCACCCTTTTCAACAAGTCCTCGTCAGGCGATGTGTCATTGCCTCAGCTTCACCCGACGGACACATCGACATTGTCAACCATTGACCGAGATAAGTTCAGGCTTGCCATCACTATGCTTACTATAGCAAGAGAGGATGATGATGATGATGATATAATTTTCGTCCCGAGGCATAGGCGATATGCCACCTTGGTTGAGCAAAAGGACGTGCCAAGGCCAGCTATTAGAATACAGTACAACCCTTGTATTTTTATTAGCTCGAGACCTTCTCTAAAGCTACCAAGGTAAGATTAAGAAATATCTCTAAATTTAAAGGTAAACTATATAAGATATATACCTAATTATAGCCTAATAAGTAATCTTAAGTATTTTACTATTT